>PHNY01157282.1:0-10696 GCA_003724115.2 Anethum foeniculum | reverse complement strand
ATTGGTTTGGTTCACAGACGACTAGTTTCGCTCTCAGGCCTTCATATTATTAGCAATCAAACCACTGTTAAGTCTTCTACCATATCCAATCAGCCTCACTAAAATCCTTTAGGTCTTCACAATAATTCTGAGAATTGGTTCAAACGCCTTCAACCTTATTTCTCCGTTGCCTGAACATATTAATGAACTTCATACGGACTTCTGTTGATGACTTCTTCACTGTACTTTCCCAGAACCACATGTATATACCAAATCTTCATTCTGTACTGATTTCAGTGAAATATAGTATTATTTCAAAGTCATTGTTCTATGTTGAGTTATCCAAACCAGCATGGTTGAGATAATAAATACTGCTTCAATCTTGCTCAACATTATGACGACTAGCAAGTCCAGTAGCACATCTATCAAAGGTGTAAAGACTCATTAAATAAGAACTGAAAACATTGAACTTCCTGGACAATGTTTAGTTCTGTTTATGACTGGCATTTATATTTAAATTACCTTTTTTATATGCATGTCTTAATTTTTATTTTCGTTATGGATGTGCTGCCCTTTCCAGGAATTGGAGTCTTGAGTTTAGAAATGGAAACTTTTTCCGAGAACACGAATTCTTTTTTTTTTTTTCATATACATGAACAAATTTTGTATTCCATCTCCTAGCTATTTCATAATGACATAGTGTTCTTGTTCCACTGGTTGATGCTCCCAAGTACTGCACAAGAATACTGATTAGGATAACTTGGCAGTTATAAATTTTGAGCAAACAGTATAGCACGAGACATAGTTAGTTTTTTTTCTAAATTAATTGAGAACACTCACATATCCAATTTTCCTTTAACAAGACTTGAATCCTCATGGAAAGGGAGTGATGGCGATACGGGCGAAGAAAGAGCTCTCTGGTAGGGGCTTTAGAATTTTATCCTACTAACTGACATGTGTGTTTAAGTTGCCACTTGTCAGCCTTTGGAAGCTCTAACTAATCTACGTACTTGGCTTTTGTGATGTTCATTTTTATCTATTTATTTAAGTGTGGCACACCATCCTTCCTTCTAGTTATTGATGTAAATTTGCTCATATCCTTTTGTAACTGTAAGCTTTAATGTTTTTGTAGATGAACTAAATAACATAATTTACCTTTGAAAAATGCTTTATGCAGGTAGTAAATTTAAATCATTCAATATTGACCTTTGACGGTGTTGAGGTGATGGGAAGCAGATAAGTAGATGAGGTATATAATGGCATCTATATTGAAGTATGAACTTTTCACCTTTCTTGTGTGGTAACTGTGTTGCTCTCACGTAGTATTTTTTGTATAACCAACCATTTATTTCAATCTCTTCTCTTATCACAAAACTACAATACCGATAGTGTTACGTTCAGGTGCTATCTGTCAAACGCCGTCCAGGTCTTCAGAAGATATCTTTTATAAGTCACTCATTGGATGGCCTAGTATCAAAATATGCTATTGCTATGCTTTATACAGAAGAGTTTATAGAGGAAAAATGTGAAGTAAAAGGTGAATCACCATACAGGGAAGAGATTGTCAAAGGAACAATTGTTGGACTGGAGCTCATAAACTTCATAACATCTGCAACTCCACACCTCGCCTGTAGAAGGCATAGACATGTGATTACTTCGTGCTCTTCAGGCTTACCTTTTTGTTCTATGCCCTGAAACCTTTCTAAATATGTCAAAACTGAAGTCGAGTACATACAAGTTTTCAGAATTTTTAACACCCGTACAAAAATAATCAGATTTAGTAGTAGCAGTTGCTGATATATTTGTAAAAATTGCAAATGACTCAGCTCTTTAGGGCCAACGGACACTATCTCCTGCTAACATTAGTTGGAACTTTCATCAAGTTGAGTCATATATGCTTAAGTTATAAATAATGGTGTCATAACCAAATCATCTATTACCTTGAACTTTGCAGGTTTTAAAACAAATCCACCTCTTGTTATTGACGGTTGTTCTAGAGCCTTGTAAAAAGATTCTTGAGCAACTATATGATAGAGTAACTTATATTTGAGATCCAAAGACTTACCAACTTATCAATATTCAAAACATCACTTCTCCGATATATTTTATTTACACTCCCTGGATTATAGTTATAAAGAGAAAGTAATAACACACTTATGCTGAATCGAAAATTGACAAAATCTTCTTCCACTAGGTAAACTATTAGTCATAGAGGCATGCCTGAACATATGTTAGGTCTCAAAGTATCGTAGAGGGGGGAGGGGGAGTTGAATATGATACCTACAATCATTTCAATTTCTTCTACGGATTATAACTTTGCAAATATGAAAGTAAATATAAATTATGGAATGCGTGAGAACAATTAAGGAAAAGTATTTAAATCATCTAGATTTACGATAAGAGAATGAAGTCAAGTAACGATTTCAGAAATCGTCGAAATTATGAAAGGAAAATACCATTAGTTGTTAAATGGACAAGTAATTAAAGCCCATGCAAGCTACATCCAACTTCCATACAAACTAGATAAGTTAGAAGCTAACCAAGGACCAAACTAAAAGTAAAAACTAGTTGGAATCTAGTTGCTAACAAATTCAAAATAAGTGATGGTTAATGAATTAATGGATAAAGCCTGTACCAAGCTAGGGTTTAGGCTTGGAAAATACAAGGAAATATAAATACACCACACATGTATCACAAAAATCAACCAACACCACTTTTCAAAAAGCAAGAAGCTCTCTCCTTCCCCTTCCACTCCTTCCATTCGGCCTAAGCAAGAATAAAGGAAATTGAAGTTCAAATCTTCAATTTCCAAGCTTGTAAAATCACCAAACTAATTCCTAGCCTTTCTTACATTATAAATAAGGTAAATTAAAAAACCCACTCAATTATTTCAAAGTTTTTATGGGTAGAAAAATTATTAAGAATGGTTGGATGATTGTTAAAAGCATGGAAATCGTAAAATTAATGCCGTTATAATGCCAGTTTTATGTTAGCTTAAAAGATGCAGAAAAACCGAGATCATAAATTGTAATTTATGGACATTTTGAACTTGAAATTTGTAGATAATGTTATAAGGTTCGTTTAGGCACTTGAATCGCTTGATTTCGATATACGGTTTAGGAGAAAAGTCATTTTTCGTTAACGTAGTTTCAATAACGAAAATTGCTACATATCACTGTCTTTGTGAGTGTAATTGAACCTCTTTAAGGCATGGTAAAATTATTAAATTTGGTCAGTAGGTGAATTATACAGTGAGGGAACTCTATGTAAAATTTGAGCCTAATATGTTGAATTTTCAATTTATTAAAAATCGGGAGCCGAGGTCACTTAAATGGAAAAACTCATTAGTGTTCGCCTCGGAAAGTGCTTCTCGTAAACGATCTAACGAGATAGGCTCCGAAGCTAAAAATTGAACCAAGTCTTTAATAAGAAGTGTTAATTGACTCTCTTAATATATAATGAGGATAAGGTGATTGTAGTGAGCCGTTGGTAAAGTTATATGATTGTATTTAATAACAAGGAGCCGTAAGTCTAACATGGAGACTAACGAAGCGTTTATTCTTATGTTATAGATTACCGGATCAACCCTCGTACACCATCCACTTCGAGACTTTTAGGCAAGTTTCCGACCCATACTCTTAAGTACTTTTTTGTTGTGAATGGTTTCGAATAATCGTGATATATGCATGTTATCATAATTTAATAATTTTATGATTACGAAATATTGCAAGGTACGATGTTGATGACGACATAGATAACATGCTGGGGTTTGAATAATTAAATATTAAGAGTATAATGTGTCGAGACATGTATTTTCTAGGCTGGAAGTCAATCTTTTTAAATAGTTAAAAAACCGGAAGTGTTCCGGAAATACTTTTTCAAACATTATATAACGATCTTTAAAATATTAAGAACGATCAAATTCAAATGACAAATAATATTTAAATACTTCTTTAATAATTAAAAATGAATTCATGCATAATCATTTTACCAAATATTTCCAAATGCAACATAAATTGCGGATATTATTTTGAATATTCAATTACGATCTATTGTTAAAAGTTTACGACTTTGCTAATTTTCAAACATCTGTCATATATTTAAATAATTATTAAAGACTTAAATAATTATTAATTGATAATTATTTGTTTAATTTATGAATATTAATTCAAATATTCATTTAAAAAGGATTTGTTAAAGGCCTATTATTTAATAATTAATTTGTTAATTATTAAATGTTTATTTAAGGTTTAAAAATGAATTAAAAATCATAAAACCTATTTTAAAATATTTTTGACTTTCGAGAGGGTGTTAAATAATTTCAAAACCTTCGAATAATATTTCTTAATTATTTATAACTCATTTGACTATGAAGTCAAAAGAGACTCCCCCTTAAATATTTATTAGTTGGCAACGGTCAACCTACATTCCATACAGTACTTTCTCAAAATTTACGAAAGTATATATTTATGAATATATGAAGACTTATATATACACCGAGTATAAACAAAATCAGACTGAACCTATCAACAAGCGTTATGCTCAGGGAACTTAGGATAAATTTAAGTTCCAAGTACATGATAGGATTCTTTAATAGACAAGGAGGGGTAGACTATAGTGCCGAAGGTGCTATGGAGACTACCGGTGTGCCACATCGAAACATGTGAGGTATGTGAAAATCCCAGCTGGTAAGGGACACATAAAAGGCCCGGATGCAGCCAGGGTGACAACCAGGCGGTTAGGGAGTCGTCCTTCTACTAGTAGAAAAAGTTACAATTTTCCAATATACTACTGATCATCATATGTTGGCGGCTCCGGTTAATGTTTAGTATTGGCCAATGAAACGAATTTATAATTTCATAAAATAATCTAAAAAGGGTAGTACTTTGCTGGAATTATACCCTCAAAATATGTTAAGCATTAAAATTACGACACTATTTAACAGTCATTTTCATATTGTAAAGTTATTGCTGGGCATTAGAAGTCACACTTTTTTCTTTAAAATGTCACAACACAACAGCTATTCAGGATGCCGATCCGTAAGTTGACTGTCAGGCGAGTCGGGAATGCACAGCTTTTCTGTAGGTTATTTGGAGCCCTGCCCCAGGTAGGATGGATGAGCTGGTTTGGCTTTCATCTTTTCTTAGTTTGACTTATATATAAGTATGACTTGTGCAAGGCACTTAAGCGCAAACTTTTATTTGGTAGGCGGGCCAGTCTTAAATAGGGACTACTCCAATGACATGACTCATGTACTTTAACTTTTGGGATTGTAATATTTATCACTCCATGGATTTATGAATCTAGCTATGTATAAATTTCGTTTCCAAGATTATAACCTGTGCATATATAAGTAATTAGGAGGTGGGGTCAGTGTGTGTGTGTGTGTGTGTGCGTGCGCGAATAATAAGAGGAATATAATGCAAGATAAGTGTTAAACTTGAATAAATGGATTGTGGCGACCTAAGTCTCTGACCCTGGATTTGGGGGCGTCACACGTGGGTTTCCAAATCTGCATATCACATTTTCCTCGAAAAACTGTGCGATCTGCTTAGTGGTTATCTTGGCTAGTGGCTTAGCCTCAATCCACTTTGTGAAGTAGTCGATTGCTACTACGATAAACTTCTTTTGTCCATATGCCACAGGGAAGGGACCAAGTACGTCCATTCCCCACATTGCAAATAGGATGGGGGAGTTAATTGACGTTAGCCTCTCAGGGGGCTGTCTGACTATAGGAGCGTGCCTCTGGCATATGTCACACTTTTTCACATAAGCCTTTGCATCAGCTAACGTAGCAAATACATCAATGAATCTTGGTCCTTGGTTCTTCTTAGGAGCAGTGTCCAAGTTTTTTCCAGTTCGAGGATACTTGTCTTTGGCACCATACTCTTGCTCCGGTTTCCGCTTCTTGTTGCCCGAGTTTCCATTACTCGTCATAACCTTCTTCATGCTTTCCTCAGCCATGATATACTTCCCAGCCCTCTCTTGAAGTTGCAGCATGCTATCAGGTGCACGCTTGGCCAAGGACATCTTAATGTCCTCGTGCTTAGTTCCTTGCTGTAGGGGTATCATGGCCACCTTGTCATCTAGATCCGGGACCTTCGGGGCCATATCGATTCAGATAGTCTCTCAAGGACTCCTTCACTTCTTATTCAAGACTCATGAGTGACACCGAACTCTTCACGTGCACTCTTCCACTTTTAAACTGTCTTATGAAGGCTTGACTGAGATCTCTAAAGGATCCAATGGAGTTTGGGGATAGACGACTTAACCATCTTTGGGCCATGCCCCCTCTAGTGTTTGACAAAACTTCCTGCACTTGATAACATCATTGACGGGTTGTAGCAATAGGGCGTTAAAGAACGTCCTTATATGATTGGCCGAATCACCAGTTCCATCATACGCCTTGATAGTGGGCATCTTGAACTTCCTTGAGATATGAGCATTCATAATCTCATCAGTGAATGAGGGTCTTGGATCGTCAGGATCTCCAAGAGGCATCAAGTCATGGGGATCAACCCTCGGGATAACGACCCTCCTTCTTCTTGGTGGATATTCTAGACCTATGATGGGAGGTCTATCCCTTGATCCTTCTGTACTCAGCGTGTGCGTTGATTGTCGTCTTTCCATGTCGTGTTTCAACTTTTGGATCTCGATCTCATGAGCCCTTATCCTTTCTTGAATGTCTTGAGAGGATGTCCCTTGAGCCCTTCGTGATTGAGGGTGTCCCCGAGGTTCAGTCTCCTTGCCAGCACGTCTTCTCCTTGGGGCGACGTCTTCCTCCAAGGATTATTCAGTACCATCCTGCGTATAAGGACCAGAGTAGTCACGTCCTCGCATGACCGCTTCCTCCGATTCAGTGATGTAGGACATCTCGTACATGGGGTAAGTGATAGTTCTCGAAAGAAAAATGGTGGTGGACATCTGGAATCCAGGTGCCTGAATATTCAGTGGTGCATACACCATCCGAGTTTGTTGATTCGTCCCTTGAGGAATCAAATTTTGAATTGGGGAATTCGTCCCTTGTGTTTGAAAGGGGTCTGTTGTTATCACGGGAGGATCTCCTCCTTGAGTGGCGTAGCTTGAGTGTGGTGGAATCTCAACGGTGGATGCAACTGTGCAAGTAGAAGTTGGTTCTTTGGATTGGCTTCGTGTTCTTGCCATGGTTGATGTCTTCTTCCCACAGACGGCGCCAAATGTTATGGATTAGATCTAAGGTTTTGTGCATATTTAATGCTAGGGTTTATGAGCTTCAAGATTTAATGGTTGCATTCGTGTTCGAGACTGCATGGTCCTCATGAGGTGCCTACGTATCTCTGTTTTATAGAGAATCAAGCCATGACGTAGTTCTGAAGTGAGGGGTCATGCTCCTTATATAGGTATTGAACCTAGGGTTTTAAATAAGGATTCGGAGACTTGGAGGACAAGCCTCCTTAATAGAATATAACTATGACTCTGCAAGGCGGTGGATTTCAGATCCTTCCTTAGATGGGTTAGTTTTCATGTTGGACTTTGTGGTTGGGCCATGCTGACGGGATTTCGTTCGTACTTGTGAGTGGGCCTCGGTCATGAACAGTAATCTCCGTGTTCGTGTTTGGGCCTTGGATGTAAATTTCCCTAAATAATTAATATATCACTAATTATGTCTTAAGGATTACTTTTTGTCCATATCAATTATATTATATTATACTTTTTAACATTTTTTGTGGCTCGAATTTAAAAATTTGTAATATGGCGACTATACATTATTTTTATAAATAATGCTAAAGGTAGCAAATTAGTACTTAAAATAAATCTCAAATGTCATGTGTCATGGTGTAATTGGTTACAAATCAATTAATAATAATGAACTCGCCTGCATTCATATAAGTTCCACCAATAAAATTCTCCCAAATTATCAAGTTCATATCACTTGGAATCAAATTTTGGTATTAATTTGGAACCCCTAATATTACTCTATTTTTATTTCTCATAAAATTGGCTTCTATCCATTTTTTTGAAAAATAAAAATAACATTATGACCACCTTATTATAAATCTAGAATACAAGCTATCAAAATACTGAATAAAGTTAAGTTCGACCATAATTTTATAATTAGCATAATAACCCGTGCGAGGCACAAAACATTTTCTAATTTTTTTTTTTGTAATACGTATTAAAATTTTCTCGATTATTTGTTTATTAATAAAAAAAATTTATATTGTAAGTATACATCATATAAATAGATTGACTATTGGTGTGTATAATTTGTATGTAAATTTTAATTTTAAACTAATATATATCTGCATGTAATTGAATGAGTACAAGTTTTAATTCATATAATTAATTGGCTAGTGTTTCCCATGAAATAATACAAAAAAAAATTATCCATATGGGGTAGGAATAAACCAACTAAAAATAATAAAAAATAAAACTAAATCAAGCTTCCTACTGAGGGACTGATCGTTGCCAAACCGCGCCTCTAGTATTTTCAACTAAAAATCTACTAAGCTCCAGAAAAGAGCTTTTCTATATTCGAAACCTTTCATCCCGTAAAACCCCTTCATTTGACAATCAAAATGTACCACGAATATCCTCTAGATATACACGATATACCGTCACCATCCAATATGAGCTTCTAATCAAATTGCGACAATAGTTAATATCATGAGCACGTTCATTCTGTCATTGCCATTTTTTTTTTAAGAATTTTCACACAAGTCAGACTATCAAGGTGAACTTCCAAATATTTTTGAAAATTTCTTGCTAGCTCAAGAGCTTTGGTTATGAATAATACTTCTTCCTTAAAAACTGTGTAGTGACTAAAGTTTGCCAATAAAAATGAGACAAATGTTTCCAATGATCTCGTGTAGTTGGTTTATCAGATGGAGGACCATAAGATTCCTTTACAGATCTTGAGATTATACCACCCTTCTTGCTGGACATGCCAAATCAAATGATATCTATATGTTATATATTCTAATAATAATGAAATGTTGAATGTTTAAATATATGTCAGAATTTTGTAACATCTGCAGACATCTATTTAAAATTTTTAAAAGGTCACCAATGTGAGAACTTTAATTGACCAGGCATTTAATATTTTTTTGTACTCGAATATCTATTGTTTCATTGATTTCTATATTTTTTATTCCAGGAAGTTATCTTGATTGTGAAAAATATTCTTTTATTATTAATATATCAACATTGTTTTGTTAGTATTAAAAATTGTTCAAAATATCAGTGCCTTGTCTAGTCCATACTAATGTGAGAACTTTAATTGACCAGGCTTTCAATATTTTTTTGTACTTGAATATCAATTGTTTCATTGATTTCTAAATTTTTTATTCCAGGAAGTTATCTTGATTGTGAAAAATATTCTTTTATTATTAATATATCAACATTGTTTTGTTAGTATAATTTTTTTTTCAAAATATCAGTGTCTTGTTTAGTCCACTTAGTCGATATACTAATATTTATATTCACTCTAAGATGAAAAATCTTATGGGTGCAAGAAAAGAGTATTTTAATAGTTAACATAATTTATTTTTCCTTTAGTATTTTTCATAAATTTCATATACTAAAGTTCTTACATGAATCACATCACCTCAATATTTAGGCACGTATAACTTTAACATCACCTTTCATAAAATAATAATTCGTCCAAAAGATATATCATCATCGTGATGATCTAAATAAAAGAATGTATTATGTCGTATGAGTAATATAAATACATGTTCATTTCGACAAATCAATCATTATATACAATTTAGTATATAATCTAATTTATTAGTCATATATCATTTTTTATGATCGAAGTGACTTATAATTGATTGAAAATTTTCTAATGATATATATTAAACCCAATTGTATTTAATATTTTCTAATGATATAATTTTTATAATTGTTTCGCTTCAATTTTGCTAAGTCCTACGCACACTTATCATTGAAATGTCATGGTAGAGAACACCTAGACACGGTAAAAAATATACACATAATTAGTGTTTCGGTATAAAAATTTGATATAATAAAAATACATGAACATAATGAGTATAAGTTTTCCGATATAGGTAAATAATATGGACTGAAAGTACACGAAATAAATAAATAAATAAAATTTTTTAAATATAATATTTATAATATAACTTATATTTTGTATACTAAATACTAATAAAGTAAAAAAATTTATTTTTTATACTAAATACTAATATTTTATGTATTTTGTATTCGAAATTTGTTTAATATCTAAGACTATCTAATTAGCTGGTGTATTTTATACCATTTAATTTTAAAAAAAGAAATTCGTATATAATTCAGGTACTTCCTTGTACTGAACAGGTAAATATGAAAATGGTTTATAGCCATGATATTAGTACTTGAATGCAAAAATATACAAAAAATTTCTATACGACACGGAATGTTGTCAAGTTTAATGACAACAGGAAATAAAAGACCCCTTCAAGTGACGGTAAACGCGGCCGGCAATACCAGTAAATGCCCAAAATCGTTTTTTTATAATTCGGGTTTAGACTAAGATATTACACGAATTTGTTACAAAAAATTATTAAAAGTGAAATTTTATGATATTGTTATTGCATTATCTCTAGAAGGACGTTCTTAATATATTTCATGGATACTAACTTGTAACGGGTGCGAAGTATAAGTGAATTTAGTTTTGTTTTATAACTTTATATATATATATATATATATATATATATATATATATATATATATATAT
>PHNY01157279.1:1388-16008 GCA_003724115.2 Anethum foeniculum | reverse complement strand
TTTGAAATAATATTTTGTTTTATACAATTTATATGTTCAATGTAATACATATTATTTGGTATTTAAATTTAAGTAAATAATGTTTGTTATTTTATATAAAATATAGTCAAAACTAAAAAAACTATTGTCTTATCATATAATAATAAAATAATATATAATATTTTTTTACAAAATATCATTATTATGCCGCCGCGAATCGCGGCTTATTTTCTATTTAGTATATAAACTAATTAAATTTTCAACTAAAACACGTTATTTTTTTATTTTTCCAACTAAAATAACTCATTTTCTAAAAATATCAAGGCGCAATTTTATTTAATAAAATAAAATAAAATATTATAGTTACTAATAACTCCTATTTTAATCCTAATTAGTATATAAATTAATTTACCTTTTTTAACTAAAACATGTTATCTTTTTTATTTTTCTCAATTAAAACACCTTATTTTCAAAAAATATCATGTACAATTTTATTTTATAAAATAAAATATCATAATCACTAATTACTAATCAATTAACTTTTTTAATTAAAACACATTATCTTTTATATTTTAAATAACAATTTTTTTTACCTTTCTAAGATAATATGTATAATTCGATCTAATTTGAATCTAAATAAATATTAAAAAAATTATATAATATTAAAATATATATACGGTATAGCTTCCAGAAGAAATATAATTCACATTCAGCGAAATGCTCCTTCGGCTAAACTTATTACATATACATGACATCACAAATTTCACCCACGACATCATCTGCTATTCACGTTCATTTTTTGCAGTTATACGGCGAAAATGTTTTGCTTTTATTTAACCAAAAATATATACTTTTATTTAGCGAAAAAAAAAGAATATACTTAAATTTACAAAAGGTCAACAAATTAATTGTATTCAAAAGATAAGGTTAACCGTATGATCTTCAGCTGATTTTAATATTTTGTCTCTATTATTTTTTACATTTAAAGGTTCTGAATTCAAAGAAAATACATTTTTCACTTAAAATTTAATTTTTTAATTCTCTTTATTTTTTTATAAAATTACAGCTGTGAAACCAAACGCAAACGCATGCAATGAAGACAAAACTAATATTGACATGGTAAATACTTAAATTTTAGTTGCTTTTGGTTACCTATCATATCCTAAAATTACATAAGCTTCAAAAAAAAGAAAAAACCTAAAATTACATTTAATTAATTTTATTAAAAATTATATTTTTATAAATATTTTGAACGATTAGAAAATCACAAACAAGTTTGAAAAATAGCAGTTTTTGATAATTTATCAAAAAATATACACATTTAAAAAGGAAAAAAACATACATTCTGTTTGAACAATTTACAACAAATACAATATATTAGTAGGTGGGACCGCATATTTGAATTGAGAACAGAAGTAACGTTCATATTCGTAACCTGAGGTTCGGATCCGAACCAAACACACACAACACAAATATAAGCAGCAAGTACAGTTATCTCTCTACAGTTACAAACTCAATCACAAATCAAAGAATCAAGCCCTCCATTTATTCTGTCAAATCAAGATTCAACCCATTTCAGTAAGTTCTTTTTCCCCAATTGAAAAATTAGGGTTTGAAATCAAGAATTTGTTTAAATAATAAATACCTTATCTTTTTTGTTTTTCCATGAATTTCAGAGTTTGATTGATATAGATGGAGACTTGTGTGAGAAAAACTCTACATGAATTGAATCTTGCTGGAAGGAAACAAGAAGAAGCAGGTTTGTTTTTGTTTTCAAGATTTTTTTTATATTTTCTTGATTATTTTGTTTATTATCTGTTTGAAGATTTGTGTGGTTGTTGATATTGGTATGGGTGTGCGTTTACATATTTAAGCATACCCATGTATATGGAATGTGATATTTTTCACCTAATTTGTTATTTGTTAGTTATTTAGTTATTTGATTTGTGAATGTGAATGTGAAGCTTTGAGGCGGTTTGAAGCTGCGGAGTGGCTTGAGAGAGTAGTTGGGCCTCTCGGAATATCTAGCCAGCCTTCCGAGAGGGAATTCATTTCTTGTTTGAGAAGTGGTTTGGTTCTTTGTAATGCAATTAACAAGATTCAACCGGGATCAGTTCAAAAGGTAAAAATAAATAAATTACTGTGTACCTGTTCGTTATATGTGTTTAGAGTTTAGATTACTAGTACATAGAAATTATTGAATTTTTAGGGTTTTTGTTTTTGCCCTCTCTGATGTAGTGTTTTGTTGATTAAACAAGGTTGTTGAGAATCACTTGCCGTCAGAATCACAGACATGGGATTCCCAGCCATTGCCAGCTTACCAATACTTTGAAAATGTTAGGAACTTTTTGGTAGCCGCAGAAAAGTTAAAGCTAACGACTTTTGAAGCACCTGTCCTCGAAAGGGTGTGTGGCATACTAACATCAGTATTGACATAATTTGTTGCTAATTATGTATCTTACTTATGTGGAAGACTGACTTATGTATCTTATTAGGACAATCTGGAGGCTGGATCATCAGCCAAGGTAGTTGATTGCATTTTAGAGCTTAAATTTTGTCATGAAAGAAAGCAGAGGGGTGGAGAAAATGTATCATTTAAGCCTCAGAGATCCCCATTTTCTGGGCATTCCGTGGGTAAAATTCAATCGCATGTTTTAGAGGAAACTACTTCTGACCCTTATAGGCGACTGGATGTGTCTGCAAGGTGCAATAAGAAAACATTTGCTGAGAGTGACACCCAGGAACTTGAAGGTTGGTTCCCCATGTTTATCTAATTCATCATTTACTGGTTTACATGCTAGCTGAATGCTTGTTATAAACTTTAGCAGTTCATATTTAGATATGATTCATACTAGCTATAGATCTAAATGGCTATTTATAATTGTGGTATGAGTTTGCGGTGGTGGCATATATTTTTTAAATTATACTACTACCTTACCTTTTTATTCACCCGTGGCACTCAATTTCCTTAACACATCCTGTGGATGTTTATCTTATGAAACTGAAATGTTTACATTGGGTATACGCAAAAGGAAAATTTCCCCGAGAGGAAAAGATCCCGAAACTCAAGCAATACGGTAAAGTCTTGATCGAGTGAAAAAGAGAACTAAATAAAATACAAATATAAGTGCGTTCACTGTTTTGAATCTATTTGTAGTATGAAGTCCTTTTTTTTTGGTTGAAATAGCAAGTTTTTGAATAAAGGCGATATATGGTTTCTCCCTGCAAACAATAACCTCTGTATGGTCGTCTTGTGATTTAGTTTATTTGTATCACTTTGTATATTGAATTTCTTGGTTTCTTTTCTGTATTCTGAAAATTGCAGATTTAATCGTTACGACTCTTGCTGAATGTTTGGTCGATAAAAAGGAAAACATAGACGCTAACCTTCTTGCTTCCTTTCGCAATGGGAATCTGGTATATCTTTGTTTAGTGATATGTTGCGAAGTTCATTTTAGATATAGAAGAATAAATTTTCATTTGAAGTGGCCCTATTACAGGCTGCAATCAATGTATTACGCCAGACTATGTCAAGCTGTTTGGAAGGACAACTTCAGAACATGCAAGCAGAGGTACTTTGACAAATTTTGTTTGTAGTCTCGCACCTTAATCATTTCTTGCATGATTATGAAACCCTTTCCGGGAAATGAAACAATTTTTCATATTGGAAGATGGCCAACCAAACAGCCCTTTTCTGTATCATATAAGTACAAAATTAAGTTTTTTTTTTAATGATTTACTGTATATATTAATATGTGACTATGTGTACATGTATTTCTCAATTAGTTTGTTGAAGGGAGGACATTAGTGCACAATAACTACTTGCTATTTGATTGTTAGTAAGTTAAGGATATAAATTTGTAGAGTTCGTAAGAGAGGACATTAGTGAATCTGTGTACATGTATTTCTCAGTTAATTTGTTGAAGGGAGACCATTAGTGCACGATAACTACTTGCTATTTGATCGTCGGTAAGTTAAGGATGTAAATTTGTAGAGTTCGTAAGAGAATGACAGCTCGCTTTTCTGTTGTCATATCTATGGATGTAGATATGATTTTTAAACCTAATAATATGTCTATTAATGCAACGGGTGAATCTTATGCCAGAGAAACATTACCATTAGTTGTGCAGTGCTAACCATGCAAGTCTTTCCAAATAGTTGATATTAAGTAATCTAAAATCTATTTGCCTAGTTTACAAAAGCACTGTAAGTATCAGCTACCCCAGCTGACTAACTTTAAAAACTGGCTGCAAGTTTCAGTCGCCTTGCCAGCTTTTGTGTATAAAGAAATGAAAAGTGTGTAATAATGGTTGATGGACTGTCAACTTGAGTACTCAACCTTCATTTGAGTCCCTTGTTAACAATTCAATTGCATTTTTTTATGTGATCAATGAATGTTTAGCCCTACACATAATTTTTAAATCTTCTTGACAATCAGGTAAAACCAGCCTCCATTGATCGTTCAGGAGAAGAATGCAACTCCATCGCACACTCAAAAAGAACTACATCAATGGAAAATTCATCAGTTTTGGGGAACAGGAAGGTAATTGTAAAATGTATCTCATATATATATTGTGGTATTGTTTCCTACTATTTATTATTCCTACTAGTTAATATAGTAGATTTGATTTATGAGCCAGACAAATATAGGCTGCATGTACTTGGGATCCTAGTATGCACCACATGCCCAGGGGGCTTAGGTGTGACGATACTCTGAGCATTGCTGAAAGTGTTGCTAATAATGATATGGCATTGTGAAGATTGATATTTTAATCTGCTACAACCAATAGCATGTACTCTTGATTAAGTTAATTTGCAAGCATGCTGTTTGTAAAATGATTTTTCATTACTTTCTTTGTTTTAAATGGTCAGTTATCTCCTGAATGCCCATTTTTTCAACACTTCACAAATGCATCCCCGCACCCACTCTTCACAAGGACAAAGTAGTATTACCTGTAAATTAATGAGATTGTTCACATTCTCTTGTTTCACTTGTCTTTCATGTAAAGTATTTATTTTTATTCCTACATGATGGTTGAAGTATAATGATAGGATGACACACAAACATCAAGGTCATTGAGTTTTCTATTGACTATTCCTTATCTGTCACATGTTTACTGTTCTATCAATTTTCTTCTGAAATTGTAGATACCGTCCTTTGTACAGTGTCATTGGCACTAAGCATAACATTTTAATTACTTTCACAGAATCTTAACCCCCCCTTCCCCCCCACCCACATACTTAAATCTCATTGTATAATTATTAGATGTTTTTGTTCATGATTGACAAGTTCATCATCATTTGGTCCATTTTTCGCCTTTGTCACTGCAAACTACAAATTCCTTAGATAAGAATTTTTAACTAAAAATGATCTTTACTTAGTTCCACACTTCTTTGTAATTGCAGTGTTGCAGAGCTTGCTCAAACAAAGGTCACTGCAACCATCACATGCTTTTCAAGATGCAAGAAAATGAACTATCAGTAAGCTATTCATTGATATATGTCTGTGATTTAAAATGATATAGTTTTTACGTAATTGTTGATGTGTTTGAAGTTTATTTTTGATGAAATTGTTCTGTCTTTTAAGTTTAATTAAGGAAAATTATTGTCCTGCAGAAAATTAAGTCGTTGCTGTCAAGAACAAAAGAGGAGTTTGAAGACTTGCAGTCCCAGTTGCGAACAGACATGAAAGAACTGGGTATGCTGTATACGCTGTTAGTGAATTTCATCATTACATGTATATTAACCCCATTGGTGTTAATCATCTTAAGGTGCAGCATTTAACTTTATCGCAGCTTGATGTACAGAAAATTGTACATTAATTGTTAGGACGTGCAAGTATGTTGCCAATGATTAATGATTAATTGTTAGGACGTGCAGCATGTATATTGTGCTATATACTCGTGCTGTGTACTGAAGATTAGAGAATTGGATGTCTTGCAACCAATCACATATTTTAAATGAGAAAATATGTGCATATTGCTACTGGTTGTGAAAATCGCAAGATAGTTCTCGAAAGTAATAATTTTTCTTTTTTTATTGGCCAGAGAATCATGTGCAAGAGATGTCAATGGCAGCTCTTGGATATCACAAGGTTGTGAAAGAGAACGTAAACCTGCATAACAAGGTTCAGGATTTGAAAGGTTAGATAAATATGAATTTATTTATTCATCAACTGATAATGAATATACTTTTATAAAGTCTTCAATCTTCATCAAATTGCGGCTATGCATGATCATTGGCGAGCAACTTGATAATTGTAGAAGTTTAAAGTTTTTTTCCTCGAATTTTATATATATATAGGAAATTCCCTACCTATGCTGACACAAAATATCTTAACAGGACTTGAAAAAATGTCGGCGATTGCTGATGTTAGTGCAGAGGAAATGGAACTTCGGAAAGAGGTGCCCCACTCTAAATTTCTAAGACGTATTTTACCTGTGGGGGGAAACTATAATCATTGCATAAATACAGGCTTGTTTAATCTTGTTAAAGAATCTAAAAGCTGCGTTAAAGCCATTAGAAATGGCAATAGATTGCTTTCTTGTTTCCAATATTTTTAATATGCTGGCACGAATTATGAAAAAGAACTTCTTACACTTTGAAAGAAAACTTTTTAGACAACATATTTGTTGTCCTATGTTACACCATCACTTTCATGTTTATTTGCAGCCATATCTTATGTTAGTCGGTAAACAGTCTGCACGTGTAAATTTTTGAATGTCTTGTGCTAATGGCTGATGAGGTGATTATAATCTAATTTACATATTGAATGGAAAGGAAAAGGCATTTATGTTGATGCTTGAATTAATTATGAATGAGCGAGTCCTTCGTTGGTCACGCAAGCTTCATGTTGTTTGCACTGGTGAATATTTGTTTCCTATATTCTTCATCATCCTCTTATTACGAATAAGTTAAATATCATTTACTGCTAAATTTTTGAGGTATCTCTGAGTTAAGAGTCAGATTGGGACATTATGTACTAATTAACCAAGCTTTCAAGTGTTTATACTGATGCCATAATCTTGATTCCAAAAATTTTGCAGCTTGAGAGCCTCAAAAAGGCATTATCTAACAGGAAACTGCAGAGCTCAGAAGTTAATGTTCTCAAGGAAAACAAATCACCTTCAGATAAGCCCAAGTTAGTGACCAACCAAACCCCGTTACGTCCTCGAAGGTTAAGTATTGAAACTTCCAGCGCAATCAGAAGAGAGAAAGCTCATGCAAATAAACCCAAAGAAACAAAATCCTTGTTACCTGTTGCTTCTGCTGAGATAACTCCTCCGTCTCGAAGGTTGAACATTGAGAATCGCTACACCCCTACGATGAAGAAATCACCACGTGTCCGAAGATTAAGCATAGGAACTTCCAGTGTGGTTAAATTGGAAAAAATAAAGGAAACTGGACCTAACGAAACAAACAATGTGTTGGAGAAAGCTCAGGCAAATGGTGAGAGAACTCCTCCTCGTCCTCGAAGGCTTAGCATTGAAAATTACAGCACCACCAAAAAAGGGAAGACAGCATATGTAGAAGACAAAAAGGTGCTTAAGACTCCTTCCACGCAAACTCGGACAAGAAGATTAAGTCTGGAAGGTCCACGATATGTGAACAAAGACTCTGCAGCCAATTCAGATAGGTCTGGTCTACCTCAGGCAGCTTCCAAGCCAATAGCATTGCCTACTCATGTTGATTCTACACTTGACGTCTCTCGTCAACTGGCTCCCAGGAGTACCATAAATGATGCTCATAATAATCAAGAGGCAAGAATAGAAAGGGAAAATAGAATTCCTTCACTTCAAATATCCAAAACACCTGAGCCAACTGTTTTTGCCAAAAGTGACCTGGTGGAACCTTTAGAGTCACAGACAACTAGCACGAGAGCTGCTGCAAATGGAAAAGCATCTCATATAAGGAAATCACTTCGGGCCATTGGGAAATTGATCAATGGCTCCGAGAAGAGGTATGTCACCCCACAATTTAAGTCATAATTTCCTGATAGCCATACTGTGCTTTCAAGTTTCATTTATGAGGGTGTTAATTTTTGTTAACAAAAAAAAAACTTATGACCCCTGCAAATGTACAGGAACCAACTTAAACAAAAGGAAACACATGTAATTGCCACAGATGGAATGCTTAATGTGAAGTCGCCAGTTTCACGCAATGCAAGGCCTCTGAGAAGACAGTCACTAAGCGGGACCCAGTCCCCTGTCATGTCAAGTACAACCTCAGTTGGAGTGATTTCAAATGGCTTTCGTAAGTGCCAGAACTCAAATCTCAAGGCTCAATTACTATTACAATACCCACTGTGATGTCTTTGACTTAAAGTTGGTTTTCTTATTCTCACGTGCATATCCTGACTCGGGAAATTAAAATTTTATCTCATACAGGTTCATCGCGTGCCATAACTCCTCCTCTGATCCGTGCTTCTACCAAGTCGCCGAAACGCTGGCTTTAGATTTTCAGTGGCCTGTACAATTTTTGAAATGACGGCAGAAAGTGCTTTAGCTCGAAGCATACTACTGACATGCTGATACTTGAGATGGGGAGCAATTTTGTCAACTCTCACATTGCTATAGTTAGTGTATTTGTCTTGTAGAGCTCAAATTAGCCAAAGTAGCATATAGTCAGAATGAAGCTAATAGCTCCCCTTTGCTTCAAACTAGAAAACTAATGAGAACATTTTCTAATCAAATTTTATCAGTTTTATTTTTAGAATTTCAGCTAACTTTGTCTTTACAATTCCAACATATTTAACCAATGATCCTGATGTTTTATTCTATTAAGTAGCTTAAATGAATAAAAGAATTTGAAAGGGGTCCTCCAAGGAATTGTATTCCTTGCTTGGTTTGTTTTACTGGCTGTTGGTAATATAAACATTTTGGGCATCCTTGCTTGGTTAGTTGGTTATTTGCTGGCTGTTGCTAATATTAAAATTTCCGGCGACGGTCTAGATATTGTAGAAGTACAAATGGCTTGTCTCGACTCGTTGTACACCAGGAGGTGTTTGGATCGTTGATGTGAATGTGATTTAGGAATGGAAAGTACAGGTACGGGAATGAGGTAGATGGGAATGAGAATGATATGGTAATGGTATTGACCCATTTAACGAGAATAAAGTTCTCGAACCACCAAATTACTGATTTAAAGTTTAAACATTGGCACGGGGGATTTTTGAAGTTTCGATTAGTGTTAGCCGAGCTACTTAACCTGAACCAAATGCCCCTTAAATTGTTGATAGAATTTACCTTAGGCAGTTAGGCCCAACAGAATCAAAACATTATGGAGTTTTAGTGTTGAGAAGAAATGTTAAGGCATTTTACTTTTGTTTGCTTTAGTGTGTAGCTATATATAGAACCGAAGATTTCCGGTATCTTTCACTTTTCTTGGACGTGTCATCGTGATTTCTCATTCTACAAGTTAGATCCTTTTTTTCTAAGAAGCTTGCCTTTTATTTTTTGAATAATTAGGCTTATATGCCTTACAAATGTGTATCTGTTCAAACAGATCTTGGGGTGCTTCACGATTGATACTACATATTATCAAAGTCTGTGATAATTTACAAGCAACGTTTTGTTTAATTTTAAATATATGAATAGACAAGAGGACAGAGAAAATTGCTGAGCAAGTGAAATACAATTGTCTATTGAAACAACAGTATGGTCAATTAATGAATGAAAGAATACTTGGCTCACCAACGTGATATACCAAGAAAAGAACATTGTTTTACACTACTAATATACAAAAATGGGCAAGATCACTAATTTCTACACACGTCTGCCCAATATATAGTGTTTAAACATCTAATAGAAGTCGAAGAAGATACTAAGATTGATGGTGAACAGCCAAGTTCCTCTTAATAATGGAGTAATTGTAGGAACGAACCAACCTCTTGCGAAATCTTTCAAGATTTAATTTCACCTTTTGTCTATCAAGATAGATTTTCTTGGTGAATTCCCAACCTTTTATGTTAACGCTTTCTGGATCTCTTAAAACAGGATCACTTCTATCATACTCATCATATAGTGAGCTCTCCTTTGGAAGGATTTCATAACCAATATACCTTAAACCAAGCTTCTTTGAAGGTTCACCATAATAAGTCTCCGCGGCCCAATTGGTTCCGAGGGGAACCACCTGGATAAACACAGAGCCAGGTCTCATGAAAAGAAAATGGGTCATGGCTGCGCCATGTACTCCAATCATAACATCGCTAGAGTTGAGCGATCGATAAATCTTTGCCAGTTCTGTATCTGGCTTAGGCCTTAAGACTTCCACAAAAAAACCAATTTCTTCTGCCATTTTCACTAGAGAATCTTCGTTAGTAATAGCCCTAGACCCATTTCTTGAAACAATGACAAGTTTTGGTTTCTTCAAACTATTATCATCTTTCTCATTTCCCATGTCTAGTGGACTAGTAGACAAGGGTGCTGCAGTAGAATTTTCTTTCAACCACTGAGCTTCTCGTTCCTCTTCAATAATATCTGCAATTCGAGGCCTATAAGCTCGATCCAATATGTCTCTAAAATCCCTTACTGATACATTCACATCCATCAAAGAGGAATCTACTGTGAGCTCATCATGTATTTTTAGGCCGACAATGGCTTCAGGGAAACAATGAGTTCTATTATCTCCGGTAAAGTCAATAGGTGGATATTCAGATAGATGATCAAGGATAGCAGCATACTTAGAAATCCACCAATCATGATACTCAAGAATAACGAACACAACTTTCTTTTTGAAATGCTGACTAGTAATGAAAAGAGGCAGAAGTCCATCGTTAAATTCATGGTAAACATTACCAGTATAGCCTCCAGTTGAGAAGAAAACTGCAGGAACATCGTGCTTAACATCACAATGATGGTGAGTACCTGACTCTTGTTTCTTAGAAATGAGGTCTAGCTGATCAATAGTGTTCATTACACTTTCTTCCCATTTTCTTGTATAAGGTTTGATCTTTTCATGTTGAAGTTCCTCTTTCTGATTCACCAGATGATCAGATGCATAACTGGTGTACTCATTTGTGTCTTGGGATGTATAAAGTAAAACAGAAGAGGATTTAGATTGTGTTCTGACATCCCCTTTCATGATACATATATCTGATCGGATACTACTTCTATCACAACATATAGTCCCTGCACACATGTAACAAATTTTTGTCAAACAAAATATTAAACTAGAACTTTGCAAATTTTTGCTGCAGTTTTAAATAATGCTAACAAGAACAGAACATGCCAAGTTGAAGAAAATTATGTGGCAAGTCCGAGCAATCAAGCAATTAATCTCAGAAATATAAAGAATAATTCATAGCCAGAGCAGAGGACAGAAAGGGAGAGAAGTTAGATGCTACATATTTTACAAGTCAAGTACATAAAATTTTATTTATCTAAATCAAAAAATCATAAAATAACTACACATGACCTCTAACAAATTACTTGAGATTGTGTTTCAGAACATGAATTCATAAACTGAAATGATGTTTTAAATTTTAATATTTATACTGATACTTGAATGCCTTAGATTTCAAATGAAATCAAAATTCAATTTTTTTTTTTGGTTATCCAAACACGTCATTTGACCAAATTCATAAACGGTGAGCTACTAGATGAAATAAATCAAAGCTACTGACTACTGTTCAATACACACACAATTCATGAAGGAAATCGTGAATAACCAGAAGAGTGCATAGGAGTAGTTAGTTAGTTACCAGTTGGGACAGAAGAACAAAGGGAAGCATTTATAGTAGCAACAAGAACTGTGTCTATCTCTCCAACTGAATCTGCAAAACCCAGAAACAGTATTGTAAGTAATCACAGCAGACATACATAAAACAAGGAAAAACAAATAACAAAGCAAGCCTAGTTGAAGAAATTGAAAGGGGGGAGAGAGAGATGGTTACTTACAGGAAAGGGAAAGAGCAGAAGGAAAGAAAAAGAAGAAGCTAGTTGCAAGAATGAGAGTGCAAGCCAAAAGTGAAAGCAAAACAATTGATACTATCTTAGGCCTTATTGTAATCTTTTTATTGCTATGGCCATGATGAACTTGTTCTTCTTGTTCATCTTCAATGTTTTGAAAATCAAGCACAACACCAGCTTCTCCTTTCTGAACATGAACGTGTCTTTTCTCAAAGTGCACCATTTCAAAAAAATAAAAAAATTTGTTCCAGCGATTTATGTAGGATACAAAATACTTAAGTTGGCTTAAGTAGAGAGGAAAGGTGGCGGCTGAGTTGTTGCTTCTGGGTTGGTGTTTGTTGGTTCCTGGATGGAATGGAATGGAATAAAGAGTATTAATACAAGTTGGTGGAGCAAAGTAATAATGAAAACTAGTTAAGGGAAAGGAGGTAGAAGCGGGGGAGTTTGGTTTGGGTTGAGTTGTACACTTCAGGGCTTCATTTTGGTGAGTCAAAGTTAAACAAGCGTGTTTTCTACTGTCAATATCGATTAAACAGAAGGCGTGTTCGGTTGTGATACTTTTGATCTATGCAATTGACATGATGAATATTTGTGTATATAATATTAGTAGGTTAGGCTACATGGTTGAGCATCAGCTGGGCCTTGATTAGCGAAGCCAACCTGCCAGCTCATACACCACTGTTCCACATTACTTATTTTTGGGTAAGCACATCCATTACATTCATGAAATATGCTACTTTAATAGGAACCAGTATAATTGAAAATTTGGATGAGATGAGAGGGCAGCATGAGCCGGGAGGTGCACGTTAGAGCAAAACTCTAATAAAATATTAAGATATTTCTTAGAGTTGTTAATAAAATAATAAATTTCAATGATCTAAAATTTGTTTTTTTGCTAATTATATAAAATTTGTTAGTATATATTAATTCTAACAATTTTCTTCCTAGTACTATATTATTAAACTCTAGTTATATGAACTACAGATAAGCAAAGACAAATAAATGTTTTATTATTAAAAATAATATAAAACTTATTTTTAATTATTTATGAATAAGACATGCAAGGAGGATATTAACTTTTTTTAAGAACGATTTTTCTATTATATGTCTAAGGCCACTAAGCGCATAAATTTATAAATTTGGGTTATTTTAATTGATGTAGTTTTTGTGCATGCAGAAAGAGAAATGTCAGAGTCCCCAAAACGGTTCCCAAAATCGTTTCCAAATGTTGAGTTGTCCTTATATAATTGAATACTTTCTCATAAATGATATGGACTCATCGTACATTCATATGAGTCCCACGAATAAACCCGCCATGTGTGATTTGGGAACGTTTTTGGGGTATGTAGCACTATTCACCATGCTTAAAACAAGGAACTAATTGGAAGTAAGTTAAATTTATAAATTTTCACATTTATCGTGTGCACTTGATAGAATCTAGAAAAAATCGTTTTAAGAATATGCCAGAATGTGATTGGAATTCTAAATAGTGCAATAATTTTTACTCCCTCCGTTCCAGTAGGTTGTTTACGCTGGGGGAGGAAGGGTTTGACATGTATTTTAGGCTTATAAAAAGTACTAGCTTAAACCCGTGCGATGCACAGACTTTATTTATATTGTATAATCTTTTAAATTTAATTTAAATTTAATATATTATATCATTAATTTAAATTGAATTGATTTTACATAATTGATTTTATGTTTTAGTTAAAAAGGGTAATTGGTTGGTAATTTATAATTATAATTTTTACTTTATTTTATTAACATTGTTAATGTTATTTTTGGAAAAGAATGGGGGCTTTGGTTAAAAAAAACAAATAAGGTAATGTAGTTTAACTTAAAAGGTAATTGGTTAGTATAAATAATATTTTAATATAATTATTTTATTTTTTTAAATAGACGTGTCCGTAATATTTTTGAAAAATGAGGTGTTTTAGTTGGAACAAATAGAAATTTAACATGTTATAGTTAAAAAGGTAATTTGTGTTTTCAATGGCATGATAATTTTGGAGAATGAGATGTTTTAGTTGGAAAAAAACAGAAAAATTAATATCGAAAAAGGTAATTAATGTTTTAGTTGAAAAGGATAATTGATTAATTATTAGTAATAATATTATTTATAAATGACCAAACACTAATAAATATTAGTTTAAAACTCGTGCGATGCATAGACTTTCTTTAAATTGTATGACTTTTAATTTAATTTGAAGTAATTAATAGTACGTTTTAGTTAAAAATAGTAATTAGTTGATTATTACTAATTAGAATTATGTTTTTTTTAATTAAATAGAATTTTCCATGTTTTAGTTAAAAATGACAGTTGGTTGGTTATTAATAATCATAATTTTATTATTTATTTTATTAAATAGAATTGTTCATTTTTTTTTTGAGAAAGAAGTGGTTTCGGTTGAAAAAATTAAAAAGGTAATTTGTTTTAGCTGAAAAAGATAATTGGTTATTTATTAATAATTATATTATTTTTATTCTACCTTATTAAGTAGATATGTCCGTGATATTTTTGGAGAAAGAGATGTTTTGTTTGACAGAAATAGAAAAAGTAAAGTGTTTTAGTTGGTCGCACGGATTTCTTTAATATTATATGATTTTTAAATTTAATTTGAATTAAAATTTTAGTATCATATGATTGATTTGAATTGATAATGAGTTTTAGTTGAAAAGGGTAATTAGTTGGTTATTTAATATTATAATCTTATTTTATTAATTAGAATTGT
>PHNY01157272.1:1350-17507 GCA_003724115.2 Anethum foeniculum | reverse complement strand
CAAAATAAACTGGTCCATGACAAAGACTAGTTTCTATTAGGGCTGCTAGAGAGGGTTTAAAATCTCTACATCTACCATCCCTAAGGTATGCCATAATACTAGAGTTTACTCCTAACAGTATATATATGATATATGATATGATGATGATGATGATATGATAGGATAAGATAGGATAGGATAACAACAACAATAATAATAATTTAGCATTATTAATATATCATATTTTTGAAATATTAATATCTATAATGCAAAATCTACGGTTAAACAATAAGATTGGAAATATTACTTGAATTGTATTTCTTTCCCGTATCATCAAATACTTGGTACAATATCCAATAAATTATTTGGTGTTTCGAACAGCATGAATACAATATTCATTAGAGCGGGCAACGGGTCGTGTATATGTACATTTGTTCCGTGTACTTTCGTGTTTTCGTGTCAAAATATTAAAACTAAATTCGACCCAAATTTGTATTTGATTTGTATTCGTGTACCATTTGATTGACTCTAACCCGGAACTAATATATTCGTGTCACCCGTTTGGTACACGAATTATATACGAAAAATAATTTTAATTGTTAGAAAATGTAATAGATAATAAAATAGTTTAGAATAACGAACAACCAAATTCCAAATATAAAATAAATTAAACGAGTGAAAATATTCTTGTAAATACAATAAGATGTAATAAGATAGTCAAATATAAATATATAATATTTTCTGTAAGTTATATAAATGTAGAATATGTTATTTGTATTTGGTGTATTTAGTTAAAAATAAGATGTATAAATTATATTATAAATATTATATATTTTTTAAAATTTATTTATTTATTTATTCCGTGTATTTTCGTTATGTATCGTGTACCTATATCGGAAAATCAAACCCAACACTAATTAAATTTGTGTTTTTCCTTGTCCGTGTACTTTCATGTTCGTGTACCAAATTTTCACACCCAAACACTAATTATTCGTGTTATTTCATGTTTCATAATATTCACGTATATCAAAATAATCAGGTCTAACATTCATACGACTAACCCGTGAGATTTAACACAGTAATTTTGATGAAACTTATTATTAAAGTTATTAAATTTTGATGGTTTTTATTTGTCGTGTTTCTACTGAGACGAGACGAGACGTTGATAATGAAGTACGCTGCTAATTAGCATGTCATTTTAGTTTGCTTACACAGGAGACACAAATTATTAGGTCGTATTGTTCGTAATCTTTGATTGATTGATTGAAAATGGGGACGTAGTGGAGATTTGTAATTTACATAGTACATACGTAGCAGGTTTATACTCCCCGTCCCACAATACTAGTCTCTTTTGGGAGATTTTTTTTCCCACAATACATGTCCACTTTTAATTTCCAATACAAATTTATTGATATTTTTCTCAAATTACCCTTTTTGAAAATTGTATTACAATTAATGAAAGTTGGATAATAGTCTATGAATGCATTTATGATGGGTATAAGTGGAAGTTTATCATTTAATTAATGCTTTTTTAATAAACCTAAAAAAATTGAAAAGAGACTATTATTATGGGACGGGGAGTAATCAATAATTGGGCATAGCAAAGTTGTTCAAAGCACAAACACACTAATTAATTAATTAATTATATGCAAATCAAATGAGGCAATTGAAATCTGTACCATGCCTGTTTGGACTTGGAAGTCAAATTTATATAATCTTTATATACTACTGTAGTAGATTACCAAAATTTCATCACATGATTTACACACATTTGATCTGTATAAGTTGGTCTATTCCTTGGTAAACATTGTGTCACATGATTTTCCTAAACAAAATTGACCTTGCATCTAACTCTAGTACACATTTATTGTTTAAGCTCCGAGTACATGACTAGTCTTTTCTCGATACTTACATTCACCCTTCAACAATCACAAAAATTAGCTCCCAAGTTTTCACTGCAAGTGCGATAGATATGTTGAGGATCCTAAATGATTGAAATTGAGTTGGAGTTTGTCTTATCAAATCTGAGGTGTATCTTAACGAAATCCCCGAGTCAAATTTTGATTTTGATGGACTTTGCACATAAATTTTGTGATTGAATTAGTATAAATTTATCCTATGTAAACAAGAAAACACAAACATAATCAGAAAATCTACGGGCTAATAACGAACCATGTTAATTATACATTTGAGTTTAATAAATGATATGGCCCCATGCTCCTCCGTGCCTAGTTATATGGTCCGCACTCCACCATTCAACACTGCCTATATAAAGTCCTCATTTTCTCCATCTCTTGTAATTTCACTTTATGCTCTTTCCATTTCTGCAAAACAAAACTATACAAATATTCCAAAAAAAATAAAAAATAAAATCACAACCCTTCTTTCTCAGTTGATCTGTACTTTAGCCAAACAGTACTTGTTTGATTTCATCACCTATATATAAGCTGCTGCAACAGCAGCTATAAACTAACACTTATCACTGTCTACTCTTGTCCCAGTTACATAACGGCTTTTTTTTATCCCCATTCTGCCCTTCTTATCCTCCCTATTTTTCACTCAAAACTCATACCACTAGCTCAAAAATAAATATCTTATCCGTTAGATCTGCAAACTAGACCATGATTTCATGGCACGATCTTTACACCGTCTTCACTGCCGTGGTGCCGCTTTACGTAGCCATGATCCTGGCTTACGGCTCGGTCCGGTGGTGGAAGATCTTCTCACCGGACCAATGTTCTGGCATTAACCGCTTTGTCGCTATATTTGCTGTACCTCTTTTGTCTTTCCACTTCATTTCGACAAATAATCCGTATGATATGAACTTTAGGTTCATCGCTGCGGATACGCTTCAAAAAATTATAATGCTAGTTGGTTTAGGTATATGGACTAATGTTTCGAGAAATGGCAGTCTCGAATGGATGATTACGATTTTTTCGTTGTCCACCTTACCGAATACTCTTGTCATGGGGATTCCGTTATTAATTGCCATGTACGGAGATTATTCTGGTAGTCTCATGGTTCAAGTTGTGGTACTACAATGCATAATATGGTACACGTTACTATTGTTTTTGTTCGAATATCGAGGCGCGAAGATGCTGATAATGGAGCAGTTTCCGGAGACAGCAGCGTCGATAGTGTCCTTCAAAGTTGAATCTGATGTTGTTTCGTTGGACGGACATGATTTTTTGGAGACGGATGCGGAGATTGGAAATGATGGAAAGCTTCATGTGACTGTTAGAAAATCTAATGCTTCTAGAAGGTCATTAGGTTTAGGTTCAGGAATGACGCCTAGGCCTTCGAATTTAACGGGAGCTGAAATCTACAGCTTGAGTTCGTCGAGAAATCCTACGCCTCGAGGTTCGAATTTTAATCACAATGATTTTTACTCAATGATGGGATTTCCAGGTGGTAGGCTTTCGAATTTTGGCCCTGCTGAAATGTACTCCGTGCAATCTTCTAGAGGTCCGACACCTCGACCTTCGAACTTCGAAGAAAATTGTGCGCCAGGTGGACTTGTTACGACAACATCACCGAGGTTTGGATTTTATCCTGCACAGCCAGTGCCAGCTTCTTATCCTGCGCCGAATCCCGAGATTTCATCAGCTGTTGTTAATAAAGTTGTGAAACCTGAATTGTTACAGCCACAACAGCATCAGCAAAATGTGTTGCAAACTAAAACAAGTCATGATGCTAAGGAGCTACACATGTTTGTGTGGAGCTCAAGTGCATCACCGGTGTCTGATGGTGGTGGCCTCCATGTTTTTGGTGGCCCGGATTTCGGAGCGTCCGAACAATCAGGACGGTCAGATCAGGGAGCCAAGGAAATCAGGATGTTGGTCGCTGATCAACCACAAAATGGGGATGCAAAAGGTATCAATTTCGTCACGTATTTAGTTACTAGTGATATTTAATTTACTTGGTTGTTTTTCTAATATTTTAAAATTTTAATATATTAGTTAATTTTCCTGATTGTTTGGTGTGATAATTTAACAATTTGAAGCTATTCCGGGAAGTGAGGACTATAATAGGGAGAACTTTAGTTTTGGTGGTGGTGCCAAAGACAATGGAGATGAGGAAAGAGAAAAAGAGGGACCACTTGGACTTTCTAAATTGGGTTCAAGCTCTACAGCTGAACTCCACCCTAAAGATGGTGGAGCTCATGATATGGGTGCCGGAAAACATATGCCTCCGGCAAGTGTTATGACCCGTTTGATCTTGATCATGGTTTGGCGCAAGCTCATCAGGAACCCTAACACCTACTCGAGTCTCATTGGTCTAATATGGTCTCTCGTTTCATTCAAGTAAGTCATTACAGTATTTGTTTTAGTTCAATCTATTATTATTATTATGAAATTTTCTAATTATATACTAATTTTTTCGAGAAACGATTTTGGTTGAATTCACAGGTGGGATGTAGCAATGCCAAAAATAATAGAGAAGTCGATCTCAATTTTATCTGATGCAGGTCTGGGAATGGCTATGTTCAGCTTAGGTTGGTGTTCTGCTCTATGATAGGAAACTATTCTAATGGTATATATATGGTCAGGTTCTTCCATGGTCATAATCGTATTGAAATTATTTTGAGTCGACTCATCTTAAACCGTTCATTCCGCCCCACGTATATCATGATCCATGACAAACGTATTTTTTTAACCAGTATAAATTAATCGGTATAATACAAACAAATAGCATATCCATTGTGACAATGTGATTGGCATAAAAATGTAAGGGACATATGGGTCCAATACACAAGTGCGGTCCGTGGAGGGTGGTGAAGTCACATCTTTGAATAATTCCGATGGCCATAGAGTCAATGTATTAGCCAAAAGTAGTTGAGGCCTGTATTGATTATTCCTCTTCCTTGTTTGTTATGTGTTGAAAGGTTTGTTTATGGCTCTCCAACCAAAGATAATTGCTTGCGGAAATTCAGTGGCCACATTTGCTATGGCTGTCAGATTCCTCACCGGCCCGGCTGTCATGGCTGCTGCTTCCATTGCCGTTGGTCTCAGGGGCACCCTTCTTCACGTTGCAATTGTACAGGTAACTATATAAGCTGCACTCAAGATTCTATAATCCGAGACATCGTTACTTTTTAAAGACTCAGGATTATATAATTAGATGCATTTTATGTGCACGAATGCTTTGTACTGTGTAGTAGGGAACACTAACAGTTAAAGTTAAGTTGGTATGGTATGTTTTGATACTTAAATATTTATACACCACTTTATTCTGCTGTTGATAGGCTGCTCTTCCACAAGGGATTGTTCCATTTGTGTTTGCTAAAGAATACAATGTTCATCCAGCCATACTTAGCACTGGGTAAGTTAATAATTTACTGGCATATATTGTTAGTACTACTGTCTCCTCCATACCTAACTATTATTTTAAGTTCATACACCAAACTTTTGTTTATATACCTCACATGTTGGATGTTTGGAAAAGATTTCCTTTAATTCGGAAATTTGTTGCGAGCTAATTATTAATATTTTTGAAATTGACAGGGTGATTTTCGGAATGTTGATAGCTCTTCCAATCACTCTGCTGTACTACATTGTTCTTGGATTGTAACTATAATGGGATGTTCTGTAGCTAAGGGAGATGACAACTTTGGGTGGACTGGTAGGGCCGTGGCTTATAACAGGGAATTGATTTGTACCGAGTTTCATTACAGGTGATGGAAGAGAAGGCATAACAATTTCAAGTACAAAAAAATTCTGGAAGCATATGGAATCTTGACACTAGGATATTTAAACAAGTGTCTTGATATTTGACTTGGTTGATGTGTGCCTTGGCCCGAATAATAGTAAAAAGTTGATGAAATAGAGGGCGAAAGAATGAAAAGGGGGATAAGAAATCATGGAAGTTCGGCAGTCTAGCACAAGGAAGACGTAGAAGCAGTAATCAAGGGTTTGAAAAAAATTAAATAAGAGGTGATCAATTTTTACTTTGTACCATATCTTCTTTTTACTCGTGTAATTAGCTTTTAGTTTGGTTAGCGAGTATGTAGAACTTAGCATGGAAGTAGGGAGTAATTAAGTGTGAAGCTAGTAATTCTTTTTTGGCCAGGGTGCCTGGTGGTGACCCTAGTTTCTTTATATGAATAGTGCTCTATGTTTTTGATTGTTTGTCTATCAGTGAAATGTTCTCTTGTAAAATTATTTCAGAATAATTTACTCTAAACCTTTAGGAGAAAACACATACACTGTTTGGTTCTCTAAAATATGTTTAAAAATATAATAATAACTCTGTTCTAAAATATATATAACATTTAACTTTCTACAAACAGTTTAAAGTGATTTGACCATATACTTAAAAATATTATACTAAAATTTGATTTTTACAAAATAAAAATATATAATAAATATTATAGTTTATATAAATAATTATAATCATGGATTTAACTAAAATTTTAAAATATTTTAAACAATTTATAAAATATCAACAATCATATTTAAAGGAATACTTGTTCTGTTTTGCCAAACACTATATTCCTTACTAAATTGCACTTAATCACCACCAAATCAAATATTTTATGCCACCAATAACTCAACTTTTGGAATAAAGTAAAGAAAATAATTATGATGTACAATTATATAATAATAAAGTTGGCTAACCTTAGCTTTATGGTAGATCTAAGACCGAGGAGTTGAATTCCAAAAGAGAGGGTAAGATAAGGGGTTGGGGGTAAAGTTGAGGTTGATATTAAAGTTTTGAGGGGAAGAATCTTCTAAAGCACGTTATATTTTGAAAGGAACTTGATTACCTTTTCACTTTTGTGATGTGTTTGGGGTTTTTTTCAAAAAAATGAAAAGATAAACAAAACAGGGTCTAGCCGTCCGGGTAAAGAGTTAAATTGTTGTATATGTATATATGAATTGCACGCGCGGCATAAGCATTCTGTGATGAAATTGTATTTATTTAAGTTGTTCCGTATTTGATCTTATTTAAAGTTAATTTTTTTTAAAAAAAATTTGATCCGATTCTCACGCATACAATAATATTCGTAAAAGTGGTACAAATAGCTAGGATACTGTTATCGAAAGTGGTCCAGTTACATAGCTAGAGTTCCGAAACGGCGAAACCCATGCGGCCTTGTGGGAATTAGGGTAACACATCCAATACGCAGTTCAATCCTGCATATTGCATGCAACAAAGCCATTACTCATCAGTCATCACTCACCCAGCGCGCCTATACATGGTCTGATCCCCCGTCGTTGTGTGGATATAATGTACATTAATCCCTTGCTAAATTACCACCAGTAAAATACTAAAATGCATCTTGTCATGAATTAATCTATATATCGTTATAGTTTTCCTAAATCAATCAAAACCAAGGGGAATAATATATTGTAAGTCATTTAATTATTTAAATTTTGATGGAACGGTTGTCCATTAACAGAACAGCATTTGAGTTATATATAAGAAAATAAACGAAAGAAAAAGTAAACAGGAAAAGGGTTTGGTGACGAACTATATATTTCCCGTGGCTTCTTTCTCCGTATGTCTGTTAAAATATATCGTCCAACTTTTATGGCATTAAACTTATCCTAAGTTTTAATGTTCGATTTCACGTGAATGTACAGATATAAGTAGAGGGTTCGATTCCAGGTGAACATAGAGAGTCATGGCGATAATAAGATGCTCTGTTAGGCCAGAATTAGCGAAGATGCGCGTAAACTATTCAGACACCCGTTTATCAAAACAAATTTCATGGCATTAACTTCATTTACAACATATCGGACTTGCATCGGCCAGTTCTTAACCGTCTTCGTTTTGTAAAGATACAAAACGATAATTTAATGTAAGTCAAAATTTATATAATTTGACTTTCAAATTCTAAGTTGAGCCAATTTGAATAAAGTTGAGGATTATATATATAGCAAATATATAAACTATGGGGTCTTCTTGCTCATGTGGACGCCCATACTGCGCGCATGTGGTGTTTAGCTTGATTGGAAAATGTATGGAGATCCATTTATATCAAAATTCCGTGTACATTCATGTTCGTTAATTATTCTGTAGGTGAGATTATTTGATCTAGTTTTGAACGTCCAACTAGAGGTAGGGTTATATAAGTTTGTTTGTCAACAGGGAAGGATAGTAATAAAATTTAACGCTTTCTCATTATAAAGATATTTTAAAATATAAGAAAATATCCCATATAAAATTTAAAAATATAGAGCCCTCTATATATTTCAGATCCAGTAAACTAAAGCTGTTTTATTGGTTTGGCAAAAAAAAAAAAAAAAAAAAAAACCGTTTTATTGGAGGACTGATCCAATATTTCGTGTCAGCTTTTGAAACATGGGCCATAATTTCCTTCTTATGAAAAGGTTGCAATTCTCTCATTCTATAGTTGTTACTGATGTTAAGTGGGCTTGGATTGGATTGGTACAAATTGTGGTGTAAAGCTACTGCTTTTACTCAAGGTTTACGTTGGATTGCAATTCTCTCATAACGAGAATTGCATTTCCAATAATATGTATTTGATATTCAACAAGCCGTATATCCAAGAACATAACGAGAAGATTACGAACAAGAACGGGCGGGCACCACAATATGTTCCAAGAATTGCATTTGATATTCAACGAGCCGTATATCACGTACATTTGTGTAGTTTTTTCTTTCAATTTTTAATTTATTTTATAAACTGAGAAAAAATCTAACAAAATTATATCCAATAATAAGAAAGAAAGAAAACCTAATACCCCCTAACGCGCAAAGTAAAATTTAAACGAAATCATATAAATTAGTACTCCCTCCGTCCCATTTGATTGTATACGTGTTACACGCATTTCGAGGCTCTTGTAAAGTGTAATTCCATAATTTTTTTTTTAAATTTTTTTTCCTGAATAAAAGTTTAAACATTAAACTTTTATTCAGAAATTTTTTTTTTGAAAAAAGATTATGGAACTATACTTTAAATAATCTTAAAAAACGTGCCAAAAAGTAATGTAGATAATTCAATGGGACAGAGGGAGTATGTCTTTACTTCAACACGCAACTTGAAGGTTGAAAATATGGATTGTTACAGAGTTTGCAATACGCTACTACTTGACATGTAACTTAGTAAATGGGAAATAAATAGTAAGAAAAAACAAGAAGATAGATTGTGGAGACGATCACAGCTGCCCATCGCGAAATAAGAACTGATGCTGATGAAGATTGATCCGAGTTGGGCAAAGGCCTTCTGTAGTATGGAAACCAGGGCACCATATTATCTGGCGGCGATGGTGCATTAGTGGGATTATATGGCTGAAGGTTATTTGGACCGGCTGGAGGCCCTGCATTAGTTGGTTTATTAGGTGACGGAGGGCTGTTTGAACTGGCTGGAGGCCCTGCATTAGTTGGTTTATTAGGTGACGGAGGGCTGTTTGAACTGGCTGGAGGCCCTGGTGTTGAAATTGACGGTGGAGAGTATCGACATGGGTCAGGACACACTTGGGATGTGACGGTTGCCGGATAACTAAGAATTGTAGATATTAAGAGGGTGATGACGATTTGTTTGCAATACGAAGTCATATTGGTTTGAGAAAATATGTTGCATGAAGATCGGTATGGAAGGCTTATAGCAGAGTATAATAAATGAGTAGAGTGCAAGGAAACAAAAGAATAAGGGGATTGTTTGGTTGGCAAGGAAAATATAAGAATAGACAAAAACTGAGACAATGAGTAACGAACGATCGTCTTGTATGTACAGAGATTAGAGAGCTTTTAACTATTTAATACTTGGTTGATAGTATAAAACTCAATATAATATTTTCCTTTTTTGTCAAAACAAATTAGTTTTTAGAAAATGAAGATGTTGCATGAACGGTTGATCCACGAAAGAAAATCAATTCTTATATTATACCTACTTAGAGAAAATCAAAACCGACCCTCTATCGCCCTTTCGGTCGCTCTACAACCATCATCGATGGCCAACTTCTCTGTAACCGTCTCTCTTGTCTGCGTGGAACAGGGATTTAGATTTCTGGGCATCAACTTCAATTCAAACAAATTCAGATATGTTTCTACGCGTTCATATATGAATTATGATTAAAAGTCAAAACATCGTATAGACGATCAACTTCTGGATTTAAGAGTGTCGACGCACACTGTGCGAATTATTTTGGCTGGAAAATGTATACAGGTAAGTCCATGCGAAGAATATCATGTGCCCAGGTATTGTATTCACCATTTCATATATTATGTAATCAAATTTATATTTGTTAAAACTAGTGCTTGATTTTATTTTGTAGGTATATTTTGATGTATTGTTACTTTTTACATTGTGTGTATTGCACTCCACATACATGTAAATATTTATCACACACTATTTTACTATATGTGCACTAAGCCGGGGGTCTTCACGGAACCTACTCTAAGGGTAGGGGCATGGTCTGCGTACATCTTACCCTCCTCAGATCCCCGCTCTAAGCGGAATATACTGGATATGTTTGGTTTGTTTTTAAGATGTTGCAGGAAGAACTCGACTCTGACAAAAAATCACACATGTTTGGTTTGGTTTTAAGATGTTGCATGAAGAACTCGACTCTGACAAAAAAATCACACAATTAAAAAATCTATACTAGTATTAAAATAGGGGCGTAGCTAGCATACAACGAGTGGGGTCAATTGACCCCACTCAACTTCAAATCGTGTATAAATTTTATCATATCAAACATATTTTAATCAAAATGTATGCATAAAATTAATATTTTGACCCCATTGAAATAAAATTTATATACTAAATATTAAAATCATCAAAAAATTTTAAATTTTGACCCCACTGAGTCAATTTTCTGGCTACGCCCCTGATTAAAATTACACATTATCAATTGACAGAGCTTCTCCTTGAATTACTATATCATCTTCAACTAATTTCTTTGACTAATTTAATTTGTCATTCTTTCTCTCTTTAATTACAATTCTTGTTAGTTCTCCCTCATCCTTATTTCTTAGGGTCGTTTGGTTCCCTAGACGGTATGGGTTTGAAATCAGGAATCGGGTTAAGCTGGTATGGTGTTCAGGAATCATTCCTGATATCTTGTGTTTGGTTTAGTTCTGGAATAAATTTGTTTAATTTAAATATTTTTATGTCATAAATTGAATCAAACTTTTATATGTAAAAATTTTGTTTAAATGTTTTTATGTTAGTAATAGTTGTGATTTTTAAATAAAATAATAATTATTTAATTTATATTTTTAATAAAATTAATAACAATTTTTTTGGTTATTATATTGTTTGTAAGTATAATATACAGTATATATTGAGTTTAAGTTATTATACAATTTTAAAAATATAAATAAATATAGGTAATTGAAAAACTGTAATTTAAACAATTAAATGTTAACTTATGATTTTTTAAAAAAAATAAAATATATTTATTAATAGTAAATAAAAATAAGCATAATTTATTTCAAATTAAAAAAAATCATATTTAAGAAATGTGTTTTAAGATTTATTTAACTTTATAAATATAAACGAAATAATAAAGTTTAATTTGATACCTCATACCCCTCTTTCAAAACCACCTCCCCCTAGGGTATCAAATTTGATTCCTGGTGGGTTTAAGGTATGGGTATCAGATTATAAAAAAGGTCAACCAAACACCAGGTATGAGTTTGGAATGAACAAAACTCATAACTCATATCAGAATTAGTTGAACCAAATTTTTCCTACTCTTTAATTTTAATCCCCTTGATTTCTCACCTATTTTTCAATCTTACTTCATATTATTTTATTTTCATAAATACTTATTAATTTAATTTAAATTTAAAGAATTACAAAAATCATGAATATACTTTAAAGTTAGCATTTTTAAATTTTTTTATATAAAACTGTAATTATACTTATATATATGTGTATGTATGATACATATGTAATATAATTAAATGTTTATATTAAAATAATATACTCAATTAAATTGTTAGTATTAAAATAATAAACGGACAAGAATCTAATGTAATCTAATCTATATAGTCACGCCAAAATAACACTCATTTAAATATCTCTTATATATATATATATATGTATGTATGTATGTATATTTGAATAATTACATAATTAAGAATCACCACTATTTAAATACGGCCTCTATTATACAGTCGTCGCCTTGCCTTCTTCCCCGCCCCCGAACTCATCTATTCTCTTCATCAAAAAACCTCAAAAACTATTGGATCCAAACCCTATCAGTTTTATGACATTTTTTCCTTATTCTTAGATAAACGTTCCTAATCGTCTCTTTTTTTTTTCCCGTAGCCTCATCTACAAACTTTTTAATCGCCGTTAATTGCAGCGCAATTTTGGACCCTATTCTGAGTCACGATGGTCATGTTTGAACACTGAGTTGACTCATCATTCGAGTTCTAATTTCAAGTCGTCCTTTTCAATTCCCATTCAACAATCATGTCCCAGGTCGAAACTAATTTCGTGAGTTATTTTGTTGTTTGAATATGTTTGATGAGACTGAGTTTCAAGTTGTCCGCAAAGTTGAATTATTGTACTGAGTTGCGAGTAACGAATTTTTGAGTCGACTCACAATCGGACGGCAGCGGTTGGCGGTAGTAATGACAATGCACGTGTGACTGTTCATGAGATTGGACAAATTCATTTTGCCTTGATTATGGGATTGCACAGATTCATTTTGCCTTGATTGAAGGCTAATTGTGTCATTTATGTAAGGCATTTTAATGACATATATTTAGACCTTTTAGAGGGAATCTTGTACCATTTTGTTGGCTTATTTATGTTTTAATTAGATTATCTTATTTATTATTTTATTTTTTTGGGTCTGACTAAAGATTTCCTTTGGTTAGATCTTATTATTTTTTTAACGAATTATTATATATACATTCATTTCCTTATAATAAATTATTATCGGATATAATTTTCTTTATTATTTTAACATGTTCTTTTTGTTTCTTTTATTCTTATTTTTAGGATGATCGGAAGAGTTTTAATGTGTATCCTCTTTTCAGACTTTAAAGTACAATTATACAGTCAAGGACATTGGATTCAAGGCAACTTAATTACACATTTTGATGACATGAGAGACTTCTTACAAATAGCGGAAGACACTATATTTTTATTAGTTGTATATAGAATGTAATTTGTGTAGGGTACTCTTTTTCCTTCTTGAGTTTTTTCCCATAGGGTTTTACTCTTGCGAGGTTTTAACGAGGCCCTTTTCGATCGTGGGTTATCTTTTCGGACATTGAAGCGATATTATCTAAATTTCTGGGAGAACTTGCTTACTTTTCAGTTAGATGATATACTTTTATGAATGAAAGAAACTCTGTCCATTTGGATTGTATTTAAATCTTATCAATGGAAATATTTTCTTCTAAAAAAAAATCTCTTCTATAAACAATATCCCAACATGAATATAAAATTAGTGAGACATTTTAATTATTTGAAATGACAGATTTACCCCTGTCTTTATTATATTAAAAAAAATGTTGTTAATGGGATTTGAACATGAGTCTAGCCGCGCACTTCAATACCACTTGTACCACTACACCATTTGTATTTTTTGTCATACAGTTAATATGTATGTTTACCATAAAAGTAAAACTTCGTATTTTATCATTGCAACTCATAGAATAATACTTTTTAATCATGATTTTCTTTTCATATTTATTGATTTAGTTACGTATATATTTCTAAATAATTAAAGTTACTACTCTATCCATCCCAAATTACCTGTTTTATTTAATTATTTTATATTTAAATTTAGCTAATTTTGGATAAATATATTAATAATAAAAAAATATTTGTCACAATCAAGATAACATCCGAGAAACCAGATATGACGGGAAGATTGGCTGCTTAGACAATTGAGTTAAGTCAATTTTATATCGAATATATTCCTTGCACCGTGATGAAAGCGTAAGTACTATAAGATTTTGTAGCAGAATACCAATTTACCTGCCAATCCCCGATGAAGGAGGTACAACCCACGAGGCCATGGATAATTTTCGTCGACGATTCTTTGACAGTAATAGCAGGTGGCGCAGGATTTAACTTAATTAGCCCTGAAGGCTTCAAGATCCAACAAGCTCTAAAATTTTTCTTTCCGGTTACAAATAATGTCTCCGAATATGAGGTTTTAATTGTAGGCATCAGGCTAGCCATGGAGTTTCAAGTTAAAGTCCTAGATTTATTTGGGGATTCCCAGCTTGTGGCCAAGCAACTCAATGAAGAGTTCAAAACCCATAATTATCGAGTGGCGGCATATTTGAACCAATCTACCATCATGGAAAATCACCAACGTCAGTCGCGACAAAAATCAATGGGCAGATGCCTTATCCAAACTTGCATCATTTACTCTCCCATCTAACAGTGAGCATATATATGTTGAAGAACGCTCGACACCGGCAATCGATATACCTGTTACGCACGAGGTACATGATCTTGCTGACTGGCGACAACTTATAGTAGATTTTATCGTTGATAACAAGGTCCCTAAAGAGAAAGGTGAGGCATGATATCTCGCATATAGAGCAAGAAATTACTGTGTAGTAAATAGGAAGCTGTATAGAAGGTCTCTTATCGAAGCCTTGCTACGGTGCCTTGGCCCGGAAGAGGCAAGCACGACGATAATCGAGGGTTATACGTGAATCTGCGGAGAACACTTGGTTGGCAAAAACTTAGCTTTAAAGATAATCCGACAAGATTTATTCTGGCTAAGAATGAGAAGAGAATGTGAGGAATTCGTCAGGAAATGTAAACCATGCCAACTTCATGGCCAGGTTAGCCATCAACCAATGCCATCGATGATCCCAATACTTAACCCCCGTGCCTTTTTTTAAATGGGGAATCGACCTTGTGGGACCCATCCTAAAATCTAAAGGTCAAGCTCTGTACATCATTATAGCAGTGGACTATGCCACAAAGTGGATCGAGAAAAAACCGCTGCCAAAAATCCGTGAAAAAAGAGATGGTGGAGTTCTTCGTGGAGTTCATTGTGTTCCGCTTTGGAATATCAATAATCATTATCACAGACAATGGATTATTGAGGAGAAATTCACAAATGCACTCTCAGAACTGAAAATCAAATACGTGAAGGCTTCAGTCGCATATTCCTAGGCTAATGACCAAGTAGAGGTCTCCAACCGAACAATTTTACAAGAACTCAAAAACGAATTGAGGAAATACCTCGCTGTTAGGTGGATGAGCTTCCTAATGTCATATAGGCTTATAGAACAACCCCAAGATCGGCAACGGGGGTCTCCTCATTTAAAAAGGCTTATGGAGTAGAGGCAGTATCGCTCGTCGAGATAAGCCTTACATCACCAATGATCGAGTCCTTTAACCGTGGGGGATCTACAGAGGGCCTCAAACTCCATAATGATCTCGCCGAGGAGACGAGGGATGATGCAGCAACACGAACCTTGTTCCACCAGTAGAAAAATAACGACATATTTTAACAAAAAGGTGAAAGTCAAATAATTTCTTGTTAATGACCTTGTGCTTAGAGAATCAGTTGCTTCACAGTCCACGATGACCGGAAAGTTCAAGGCCCCGTGGGAAGGTCCATATAAAATCGCCAAGGTCGTCAGTGTAGGAACATATGAGTTGGCACACCTCGATGGAATTCCAATCAAGAATGCATAGAATGGAATCCATCTCAAAAACTTTTATATCAAAATTTAATATTTGTAATATATAAAAGTGATAGGGTAATAATTTAGCAGAATAATATAGTAGTATGTAAGAGAAAGGTCACGACATTATCTTCGAACCAATACATTCTTGGGAGTAGTATATTGTATAAAACCTTAACTTTTGACATTTGAAAAAGGGATAAAGATATTTAAGTACGTATTTTATTCAATTAGATAAAATATATTTAAATTCAAGATAAATATTTTTGTAATTATTAATTTTTTATATATATATATTCAATTATATCACTAACATGTACAATGTATGTAACATCCGGAATTTTTTTTTTTTTTTGTGATATATTAAGTGAGATATTATTTGATTTATTTCAATTCGAGTTAGGTTTGACATTAATTGTTACGTGTTTATTATTATAATAAAATATATGGTTATTTGAAACTTGTGGGTTACATGATTCCTGGATATGAAATTATGTGAATGTGGTGATTACGTGCTTTTATTGCTAGTACGTGTTTATGTGTATTGTCGATTTTGTTTAAAATGATTTTTTTAAATGAATTAT
>PHNY01157264.1:0-12300 GCA_003724115.2 Anethum foeniculum | reverse complement strand
AAAAAAAAAAAATATTGTACATGAGTTAATAAGGGCTATATGATCATAAAAATTTATGGACTCTCTGATGCAAATTTCACGGTTGTGAACACAATTTAAAGTATGTCGATTCTAATTTTTAAATTTTTGAAAATAAAAAATACCCTACATTTAATAAATTAATTAATTAAGCTATAAATTCAGGATACTTTGAGATGTATGTTCTGGCTAGGATTCTTCCTTGGAACAGAAAATTAGAAGGCGCTGTTAGGTACTTATCCGATAAGTACTATTTTAAATATTTTTATTTTCTCCTGAGTTTGAAATATGTTCTGGACAAATGAAATGTACACCATTTTTTATAAGATCAAAAGAAAATGAACAAAAAATGAGTTGAAGAAAAAATAACAGGAAAGCTGAGGCTTATTTCCAATGATTTAGATTTACAGTTAAGAGATTGAACAAAAGAAAATGAACAACACTTGCAATGAAAATATATGAACCGGAAATGTACACCATTTTTTATAAGATCATAAATTTTATGTTGGATATCAAAAAAGTTGTGTTGGATTGTTTGAACTGATCAAATCTAATAAGGCAAGCTCTTTGAACTTGAACTGATAACCAAGTACTTGAGCTTAGAAGAGCCTTCATCACCATTAGCACGCCGAGCCATTGATTCCATATTTTTGTACAAACTTTGTTTCACCATGTTTTTCATTATTTTCTTCCCTTCAATCACATCTCTTTGATTCACAGGAGAGCCAGCGGAGAACTTTTGCGTCTGAGGACCTGAATGAGGCCTCATTCTTGTCTGCCGTTCTTCTTTGAACCATTGTAGCAATCTCATTGCTCTTTTTTGTGCCAAGGGACTACCTAATAAAGACACTTGAAGAAGAACAGGAACAATTCCTGCATTTGCCATTTTTTGTCTTTGTACCGAGCTTTGATGTGCTAGAATCATCAAAACGTAAGCCGATAACTCTTGGCTTCTTGGTTTATCATCCCATGTCATGATCTCTATCAAGCTCTTCACCACCATTGGATCACTTTCCAATGTTCTTTTCCCCATTGAGGTAACTACCAAATTTCCCAAGGTCGCGAGAGCTTTTTCTGATGTCTGTTTGATAGAAGAGAGTCCCAGCAGAATGTCGAGTACTGTATGGGAAGCCAAAGTGTTTGCATTGTCTAGCATGTTAGAAAGACTGTACAATGTACCTAAACATGACTCTTTTGTGTCTAAACTTGAATCTGCTTCAAGAACAGAGATCACGAACGAAATGATAACTGATGAGTTTATGGGGAATTGGCTGTTGGCTAAGGATGATAAGGAAAGCATTAGTTGTGAAAAATCATGCATTGTTTCTTCCTCTAATGTACCAATGTTTTTGGGTAGTTTTGATAAGATTCCTGCATCCATTATCAGAGCTTTGTTCCTGAAAAACCAACAAAAATGAATAAGAAATCAATACAAATCAGCAGTCAGTTCACGATTTAATAAATCTTATAAGTTCTGCATGCTTTCCGGAAAAAAAATTGACAATCTAGATGTATATACTTGTGGGGTTGGCCAATTATGTAGATAGGGGCTTTACAACAACCCAAAGAAAATAAAACAGAATGACATTCATAAGTCAGCAAGATTCTTTAGTGCCATATTTGAAATTGAGGTTGAAGGAGAAGGTCAACTAGTGTAGTTTATTATAATAGTATACAAATATTTTAAGATATCTTGATAACTACAATGACATCACAAGAACTATGAACGAAGTCCTTAACATATAGTTGATTCCTATAAACTACAGATCATGTCTTTAAATAAACAACTTGTCTGCCTAACTAGTGTTTTGCCACCTACAAGTTCTCCTACCCCTTGTGGAGTTTAGTGGACAGTCAGCGCACTTCATGCCCCTTATCTCCATACAAATTAATTGCATCATATAATAATCTGTATTTGTCTGCTTGATATTGTTGAGGAAATGGTTCTGCTTCTCAATTCAAATATGACAATTATAATAATATTTGCAGTTCTAAAGATTTCTATGTAAGTGTTGTGAACCAAAAGTCTAAATCATGAAATCACACACACACACACACAAGTGGGGATGGTGATGATGTTCAATATGGAATATTACTATGTTTTGAAGATAAAAGGTCTAGTAGACCCAAGTTCCCAACTATTCTATCTCTTTCATCTGTAGTCATTCTACTTTTTCCTGTAATGATTTAATCTTCTCCATTTACCCAATAACGTTTATCTCTTGGATTTTATTGGATGGATGCAAACAAAAGGATAAATATTTCAACACTATATAAAGAATTATATTCTTATAGCTCAACAAAATAATTCTTTATAGCTCAACAAAATAGACTAATGGTAACATCCTAAAGACCAGATTCATAGTCCTGCTGAGTTTTCTTTTTCCGGATCACAAGTCATAATTCCGCTGCCACAAATATTTTTAAACTATTATCGCCAACTTATAAGTCACGAAACTAAAAAACGATTTTGGTCCAACTTATTTAATTCATGACTCATGAGACAATAAAAGTGGCAAATGTATTTCACATGTAAACAATGGTATATTCAAGTAGGGGGTCCACATAAGTATGTTTTTGGCTTAACTAGAGTTGGTAAAATATTTGAAGTGCAGTAAAATTATTTGAAACGGAAGAGAATGATCGTACAAAAGTCAGGTTATATGGACCCAATAGAATCTTGAACAAACATAAAAGCCAAAAACTTAGGGTGATATTGGCAGAAAACCAAATTCAAGTGGATGCCATATCTTTCAAAGTCTAATTTGGACAATCGAGCTCCATGCTGAATTTAATGTTTATGTGTATATATATTATAAGGTCCGTCCACACCATCAAAACATAATGAGGGTCCACATTGACATAAATTTGAGGATTTTTTTTCCGGAAAAGATAATATTAACCATGAACGAGTGATAATTGAATGATGATCATGTAACTTTTTGAAGCTACCATGAGTTATGAAGAACCATATTGTGATAAACTGATACCCCTCCCTTGAAAAACTACTTTGATGTATAAAATTTATATAATTGTTGTATTGATATTGAGAGGCTATACCGAGACAGAACTTACGTGTAAGTGCCATTAGCAAGCTCAATAAGCGCTTGAACTGCCAACCTCCTTCGTGCCACCACTTCTGACCCAACCATCGCTACTAGGGGAGGAATAACACCTAGCTCTGCCATTAATTTCCGCCAATCCAAACTTTCTGAGGCGAGTCTCTTAATATCTTTTGCAGCCACATCCATCTCTTCACAGCTCCCAAAGTGAAGTTTCTTTACTGACCTTTGCAAGACCGCCATCTCCTCTTTTTTCTGTCCTTCTTGATCACTTGCATCTGCAACTTTGGCTGTGTTGTAGGAAAGATCAGACGGCTCATGTCGCTTGATCTGGCTCTTAATCTGTAGGAATCTTCTGATTCGAGTAAAGAAACACAGCTTTGTGAAAGCCAAGTGCCATGTTGAAGTATGACCAGACATTTCGAGGTTTCAAAACCAGAGGAAGAACAGAAGAAAAATATATGTAGAGAGAGAGAGAGAGATCATAAGCTAAGTAATAATAATATCTTAATGGGAGACTATTGGTTCTTTATATAGGTCAGTTTTCAAATTAAGAGAGAGAAAGTAACGGAGAAAGATTTCAGAAAGTGAAAATTATAAAAGAAGACTACGAGGGAAAAAACAGAGAAAGCACATGCAGACTCCTTACAGTGTCTCTAGCAAAAGGGATCTATTTAATGATGTTATGAGTAAATATTGTATGAACAAACATTTTTGGATTTTAAGTTTGTATTTGCAGCAATTGCCATGTGATTATGTTTATTTATATTTCTGAAATTGTTTTCTGAAGGTGAGAAGATGTCTATCGCCTAAAAAAAGTGATCAATAAGGGTGACATTTTATCCTAGGACAATAAAATGAATCAAACCTAAATTAACTGTTAGGCCTTGACGCACTTCAGGATTAATTTTAAGAGGTAATGGAATAATAAAGTTGACTTAAGTTGGGTTGGTGTATGTATTGTGGTATACTGGTATCTTCCCAGAGTTTATAATCTAATTCAAATGTTTTGGATATATATTATGTTCTGGTATTTCAGTTCAACATTTCAACGACCTTTTTTTTCTTTTTATAGATTTTCCCTCAAACTGCAACATTTTAGTTTGTTCAACGAGGTCCAAATGTTAGACCATTTTTCTGTCACAAAATCAAACATAATCGCTCTGTCCCACTAGTAAGTTGTAACTCAGAGTCTCAACCCTACTCCTAGCAACTCTTCTTGTTATTAAGTTCAGAACCACTTGAAAAAACTAATTTAGAAACATAATCTAATGTTTTATTAGATTCAAATTTATATTTTGTCTTTCGATCTCTACAGCTTAATCTTTACCTGTTTCAAATTGAGAAAGTGTATATGATCCAGAAAGATTGCACAATTATCACAGTTATCAGTGGTTCCTTTACTATATTACTTTATAGTAATCTATCGGTTTGATCAAGAGCCATGCACATCATACCAAGTAATGATAATGCTGAAGTTAGTATGCATCTTCTATCGAGATATTCTAAAAGGCAAATGTAATTATATGCACACACATACTGACATGCACATAGACTTATATTATATACACATGTATGGATGACAGAGAGTTACACGTGACATACTGCATGCAACAAAATTCAGTTATCAGGTATTTGATGATACGATATGGATTGCAGCACTTGTTTTGATCCATTATCGACGCTCTATCAACTGCTAACTGGAGAGAAGACAGCTCATACAATCAATGGATTCAAATCTGTTTTAGAAGTACATAAAAACAATACTAGTATAAGAGCAAGCATTAATTAGCTAAGATTAAATTAATTAATGACCATGAGCTCTTATTTCAAGTCTAACCAGCAGTTAAACCACTATTTTGCTGGGAATCCTCTCTGCTGTTGTCCTCTGTACTTACACGACCTACATGACGCTTTTGTCTTCCTCTATTAGTACTTACTCTTACAACTTTAAGTATTCATTAAAAAAATTTTAGTCCTAATTAATGATTTATTTTCTGCTATGAACAGTAACACTAATTCCTAAGATGTAGATTTAATGTGTGATGGCTATATATTTTAGCATAATATTTGTCACTATTTTAAACCCTCTTGTGATTTACCAGTACCATCAAGTATCAACTACACGTGCACCATTGATGGAGTGCATAAATTTGTTTGGGTGGATTTTAATCAAGTAGACTTTGGGTGATTTGGAAAATTCACTAAATAGTATTCAGCTTATAAAGCCTTGGCCCTTATCCAAGTTAACCCCGGATGTATGGGTGGGCTGTACAAGTTCTTGGTGCTTTATCAAGCTGTACTTCCATTCAAATTTAAACTCAAGCCACCACTTCCTCTCTGTATGTATTAACACATGAGATAATAGGTCTATGGAAAATCTAGCAATGCCATTTGCTTACCAGAAAGCTTGAAACACAAGAATGTATATTTTACACATTACTATTTTCAATATATCTTCTAGACCAGTTAGAACTCAGGTGAATTTTTAGTATTGTAATTTATGCTCTTTTCGAAACAAAAACATGTTTTCAATACTCAAAAGTGAATTTTCAATAAAAAAAAGTTATTTTCGATAAAGTGTTTTAGGTTACCTTGAGATGATTGCTCCTTGCTAGCATTTTCTGAAATTCTCGGAGTCCAATAAGCTGAAGAATATATAAATCTTAGAAGTGTGTAGTATCCTGCATTCATAAAATCATATACATGCTAACATTCGTGCGTGTAAATATATGTATATACTTTTTAACAAGGACATATAGGGCGCATATTACCATGAATATAGATTCCAAAGCTTTACTTTATTACTAAGTTCTACACAAAAGATATAAAAATCCAAGGAATTCATATCTTTAGAAAATTAGGAATCCTGCTTATAGCAACGAAAATCTGACTTGAACTTTGACATGAGATGTTCATAATGGAACTATTTTAAAGAATTATCTAGGTTCTAGGTTCTACACTTTTAAGCTATATGGAGTCCGTGACTAATAAGTAATAACATAGAGAGTGATAATGGAGGTCAAATTAATGGAGAGCCCACTAGGCACTAACTAAATACAACCTGGGAATTTTTGCATACATAGTACAACTGGATCAGGATCTAATAGCTTAACAAGAGCCGAATTGACATATTCAACTGATAGCATGTCCATTACCATTACATCTGACTTTTATGTGTTGATCTTTTCCAGCACTGCAACTCAGCTCATGAGACCAAGAAGGAAAAATAAATGTCTGCTACAAACACTCATTGGACGCGTTACAATTTTCTGCAGAGAATTAGTAAACTTAAGTAGATGCACCATAATTTTGTGCAGGGAATCAGCATGTTGGATGAAACGCAACGAATCATTAATTTCGTGGCTACAAGGAAAGAAGCAGTCTTCAATTTTCATGAAGAATGAGAAAGTGCAAAAGCTGGGCCACTCAAAGTGCTTGCAGCATAGGGTTTTCACTAATTACTATTGCTTTTTTAGTCTATTAGGGAAGTTGTACTTGAATCTGCTGATTTAGTTGGATTAAAAAGTTGACTCGGCATTCTTGCAAGAAAAGTGAGTCACAACGTGGACTTGCATTCAATAATGATCATACACATCTTGCCTGACCGTAGCCCATAGTAGACTATTGCTATATTTTAGATATCTTTTTGACTCTATCTGACCCCTACTATGATGTACTCAGCACTAAGTATGAACTTTTAAGAATTCCTGAAATAATTGAACACTGAAAAAATATTCTGAGAGCTGCAATTGCATACCTGAACTACTAGGCATTAATGTACTCTGCTGTTCACTACAGCTTCATGGAGTTGCGGTTCTGCTGCAAAAAATATTACATAAATAAATCAATAATCTAATGCACCAGAAGCAGAATAGGATAATGCAAAACTTGCACATTGTTTGTTTGTTTTCTTATTTATTACAGTATTATTTAAACACACTCACCTAGTCACCTTGTTTCTGAAAAATGTTGAACCCTTTACCAGAGGAAGGGAGGTGCTATCGGACCAAAGCATAAAGAAGTTCAAATACAGTTGCAAAAAGAAATTCTACCTACATATAAATCAATAGTTCAGCAGTAGCAGAGCAGAAGCAGGAAAAAATGAACTAATTATTTAATGCACCAGAAACAAGAAGGGGAAAAAAACATGCACCAGCCGGGAATCGAACCCGGGTCTGTACCGTGGCAGGGTACTATTCTACCACTAGACCACTGGTGCAGGAGTGTTAAAACAACATGAAAACACTATGTTGGTGTGGCACATAAAACTGTCTTGGTGAGGGGAACAAAGAAGGCATACTGTTTGCAATGCTGTCTTGGTGAGTGGCACGTAGAGGGCTTGTTGTTTGCAACGGAAAAATGAAGATACAATGTTCTTAATACTCCTTTCAATATGTAGTTTTTGCATTATTTGTTCTTATGCGTATAAAATCATGAAATAACATCTAGCACTAAAATGTAGGAGAAAATGAGTAAGAAAATGGGTAAATAGGCTACAATAAATATTTTTATTTATGGTGTTTTTGTTCAGTTTTTAAAAATGCTAACGGACCCGTACTTGAGACTTTAGAGTCTGTTATGTTAAATAAAGGCTCCAACTTAACCTCCCTTCTATCATTCTCCCAAATATAACAGCAAAATATGAGCTTAATTATTAGCTTAAATACATCACGAGTAGCTGAAACTTACAGTCCATGAGCAGTTGTACAAATCATCTCGTCTGAGTAAGTTGAGAAAAAGATTCTGAACGGACATCCTTTAGCATATACCCTGTACAGTTGCACTGAACCAGGATGAGGAGCACAAAGTAAAAAAATACCAAAATAAGCTTCTGCATACTGCTGCAACTTATCTATAAACTCGTGTTTGGGGCTATAAGGATCACAATCATGTTACTGCTGCAGTATTTTCTGAGTTTGTCTTGAGAGAGTTTTCCTATCTTCTGGGTAAAAGTGTTAGAAATCTATGAACTTTTGCCAATGGCAGTAGGGATTGGTATCATGACACATAACCACAAAACCAACTAGCCGTAAAGGTGGGATGGCAGTAATCTGCAGATAAAATAATTTGGGTGCATCTAAATTAGCAGGGCTCTTTTCAAGTTTTCTGCATCTTAAGACATGGAAGCCTGAAGTAATGTTTGATTGGGATTATACAACGGCCAAGTTCTCATATCCCGTATATCTAAAGAAAACATTTCCCTTCTTGACCAAAAAGAAGGGTTCCAAGAAATCATCTTTCTCTTTTACCAGTCAACACGAAAGCTCCAATATGAACATCTAATTACCAGTCATATTCTTTAGCCATCTGCCATCCTGGTACCTAAAAGGCACCTGCTCAATGGAGGGCACACAACAGAAATTGACTATTTACAGTCCAACAATGAGAAAGTTCATTGTCTAAGTAGTTTTAACTTATCAGTGTTGTCTGCAAAGGGTAAGGAGAATACAGCCTCTCTACTTTGCAGATTGATGTAACTCATCACCAAATGGCAATCCCAAGTACTTTTGCTCAGATCAGGGATCTTATAAGGTAGACAGTAGAGATTCGTCTTTAATTGCACAAGTCAATAAGAAAGCTCCAATAAGGGCTATCAATTTTTAAGTTGTACATCAAAAATTTCCAAGTTAGTATCTAGTGAATCTAGAAGAACCTCTACAGTAGCTGATCACGAGATTCATAAGTTATAATGAACATAATGACTATCAAATTAGGCACCAGCAGTACTATATACCTCAGAGTGCATTACATAAAAAATTAAAATCATGAATCTCTATCATCATCCACAAGGCTACAAGAAGCAGCACAACAAACAAGTATGCATCAAAAGCATATCCAGATCAACTGTTCCCAAACAAGTTCATCTCTGATTATCAAAAGACCAGATCATTGTTTCTGGTACATCAAAGAGAATACCGAATTATATACATCAATATTTTTTCGCTAGAAGCACCAATAGATCAGATAACTTGACTCCAAGCACAGTTAACTGATTCTAATACTATAACAAGTTTAGACACGTAAATGTTTAAAAATGTAAATAACATCATAATCAAAATGAAGTGTACATTAACGAAAGAAAGAGAGCAACATACACAATAATCACTATCACTACAACAAACATAATCATCTTACTATCTTCTTCTTATGGATAACCGCCTTCTTCAAAAGCGATTGTCGCCCAGGAAACCGGCTGCTACCATCACCATTACAACCACTAAGATTCATCGCCGACATCTTATTAGCACCATCAATTACATTTTCATCAAAAGTCCCAAGATTTCCACCATCATTCTCCATCTTCTTTGTTTTCAACTTCAACCTCTCTCTCCTTGCCCTCCTTCTCTCCACACCCCCATCCCCATCACCATCTTTCTTACCACCAGTACTAATCTTCTTCCCCTGCTCCATTTTCTCGAAAACTCGGCCCGTAGACTCAACACCTAATCTTGGTATCCTCCCACCCTTAGAAGTCCCAAGAAGCCCAAAATCAATTCTACTCCAACCCAATTTATCATCATTATCCCAACCAAACCTCTCACTCAACTCCAACAACTCATCAACTGTACTACCATTCTCATACTTAGACCTCAAAACGTCACCGTTTAGGATTTTCTCAGCAAATTCCCACTCAATCCTATCTTTATAAATTGGGTCTTCTAAAACATCATCAGAAAGCCTAGCCCATTCTTCATAATCACCAGCTCTCAAATTCTTGGACACCCATTTAAGGTAAGTTGAGGGTAAGCTTCCTAACATTCTACCTTTGTGTCTTCCAAAATCTATGATTCTGTCCCTTGATGGGATTGTTATAGATGATGATAAAGATTGTAAATTTGATGTTTTTAACAGTTTATATGATCTGGGTCTTGGATTTGAAGCAATTTTAATTGAGTTTTTGGGATAAAAATTTAGTCTTGGGAGAATTGTACTTGAAGGTGTCATAGCACAGTGAAGATTATTACACTGTATCATGATATGTGTGTGTTCTGTCTGGTTTATGTGTGTTCTGGTCTGTTTTGGTGTGGTTTTTACTCTATGTTGCATATTACTGGCATATACTATTTAAAGATTTTTTTCCTGAAAAAAAGGAAAATTAATTTTTGGGGCATTTTATTGTGAGTGTTGGATTTTATATATAAGTAAACAAATAGCAGTAACTCGTGAGTCTTTATAAGAATATAAACAATTTTTTTGGTGTTTGTTTACAATAATATAAATATAATTCAATCAACTTACAGTAGTAGCTTCCAGCAGGAATTTTGTTTCAAATGGTAGGAAATGTTGCGTAGGTGGCAATACCACAAGTGCCCTGAGGATTAGCAACATCTCTTAATAAGTATCCATATCCATTGTCTCCCCAGTTAGTGCCCCATGAGTTCTTCACAATCCAGTACTTGGTTCCATATCTAGTAGTTCCATAGCCAACAGCAGTCACTGCATGGTCCAAATCCGTTCTACACTCAACATTTACAATACCGCTGGAATAAAATCTGAATCGATAATCGCTTCCACAAATGCCGGTTGAAATTGGTTGATTTGCCACTGCCTTCAACAGATTTCTAGGGATATGATTTGCCACTGCATGTTTGATATGATTTCGATCCCTAATAAATTCAAAGTTTTAAACAATTTCTAGGGATGACACAAACTAATGGACTGTACTATACAGAGGCTTTAGTTGAACCCTCAAGGGTAGGCCTTATGTTAGTGAAGTTTAAATTAGAGTGTTGCATAGTTTGAGGTTAAGAGTTTAATTTTCGTGATTGGTACATAAATCTTAAAGGACACCTTCCACTGCATTCAAGCACTCTATTCACTGGTGAAGTTTTTCTTAAAGAAAAAGGCTCTAGTCGCCAAAATGACAACTCTAAGAATGATACTGGTGATAGTACTAAACAACAAATAGTCTCCGGATAGATGTCAACAATGTAAGTCTTCATCGTGATTTTAGGGAGCACCGGAGCAGGTATATATGAGACTACACTACATGTTCTATTTCCATATCTGGCTCCTAAACTAGTTCATCTGCAAGGTGCAAAAAAGCTCATGAGGTACCTAAAAAGGACTGCAGGTCAAGGCATTTTCTCTTAGATAATGGTCCTGTAGCTTAAAGTGCCTGCTGTGATGCAAACCATTGAGGATGCAAGTTGGACTGGTTTTTGTACTACATTTGGGAGTCCTTCCATCGTTTGGAGAAGCAAAACCCACCAAATTGCTGTATTCCTAGATCTTCAGAAAGTCAATACAGAGGTCTGGATGACACATAATGTTTTAATACAACATGGCACAAAGATGGCTAAGCTCAGCCAGCTTAAGCACAATTGTGTAGCATGACGATGCTGCACCTATAAATTTGAGCTAGACCATGCAAATGAGTCTAATATGAAAACAATTCCAGCATAATTTATTGATGAAGTGCTGTTTATGCTAATAACACAGCCTTATAAAACACAGATAGACAGAGAAAGAGAACACAGTTATTCTTAAAAACCAAGATTACAGAATTAGCAACTACAACAAACAAGGATAAACACTTGAAATAAAATATATCAATCCCGGATAATGATATTGTGAAACAATCTGCAACAAATACACAGAAGCAAACGAATAACAGAACAAAAGATTAACGCAAAATCAAACTATCAAACAAGAGAAGGATATAAACGGAGATGATTCTCGAGTCCAGCCGAGACTGTCTCCTTAAAGCTATTTCGCCTCTCATCGTGTGTGTGAGTCGATAGCCTCCCAGGATAAAACGAGAAGACGGTGGTGTCAAACAAACAACACCTTCGGCGAGCCAAACGAAAAGAAACTAGGGTTATAGAGGACGGCTGTGGTTTTGTGTATATCTAAACCCTAAAACTATAACGAAAATATATAGGCTCTGGAACAGCTGTGCACTACTGTAAAATAATTAATTAAACGTGTTAATTAATTATCTGTCAATAAATCAAATCGAAATTGAATAAAATTTATTAACACATCAAATCAATTATAATTATTTAAGAGCCTTGGTCCGTGATTATTCGGCCCAAATTTCTGCTGCATTCGTGTCCGCACGTCGCACACGCGGGCAAGCCCGAAAGCTTCACAAGCCTACGAAATTCCACAATTTGCACCCCCCCTGCGCGCCCGCGTAGGTAATGGAGCAACACGTAATCAACACAAGTGAACACTACACAAGTGTGTTACTATATAAAGCCATAAAAGGCCC
>PHNY01157214.1:0-24074 GCA_003724115.2 Anethum foeniculum | reverse complement strand
TCTTGTAAGCTTTCATGTTCTTTAAGCAATCAAATTCTTCTCTATGGTGTATTCTCTGTTTTAGAACTCTTATTGTTGGTAGGCTTGTTATCAGACTTGAAATTGTGCCTAAGGATCTTACCCACAATTTGGGGGAGATTTTTAGGCTCAAGGCATGTCTGAACATCATATTTAACAAGCCTATCCAGTTGTGATTTAGTCACATTGTAACCTGGTGATTCTTATCACTAGGATTAATTATTTGTTTTCCCAATGTACTTGTCTTGATAATCATATAGATAGGTTATTCTGATTGCTCAGTTTGAATAATGAGCTTAGAATGTTTTAGTATACACAGATGTAGATACTTGTAGTCTGATAGTATTTCATTCTGGAAGAAGTTCAAGATTTGTTCATGCAGCAGAGTGATCTACTGAGCAGAAATAAAATGCTGAATGTTTCTAAGTCCCGATCAAGAGAAGTCAGAATTGCCTATGTCGTGAAGTGCTCAAAGCCGAATCGTGGAGTGTTGATATAGCAAAGTCCTCAATGCCCATGTCGTGAAGTCCAGATGTTGCCATATAGCAAAGTCCTCAAGTCATATCGTAAAGTGGTATATAGCAAAGTCCTCAAAGGCATACTGCAAAGTCTCAACGCAGCTATATCACAAACTCCTCTACAATATCAAATGTAGCAAAGTCCTATGCACATTGTGTAGAGAAGTCCAAATTCCGCAAAGTCCAAAATAGCTGTGCTGATATGTTTGGATAAGAAGGATGACTGCAGTTCACTACATCAATATATTGCCATATTTGAACAAGACAAACGAAGGTACAAAGATAAGGAAAAGTGGAGACAAATAATGGAAGCATATGTACTGGTCTGTGGTCCAGAGATAGATGGCAAATCTATAGCTCAACTTGGAGAGGAAGAAACGGAAAAGAAGAATCTTTTGGTGGTCCTAACCTGCACAGTCTTATCTCAGTACTAAGCTGTCACAGCCGTTTTTGCAGTGAGGACAATTGTGTAAAATGAGAATTTGCTTTAGTCTTGTATAGGTAATATATATCATGCACATTCTCATTAACCAAAGGGTGGGAGTGTTAATAGAAAACAGATCTGTCTTTTCTTCCTCTGTAGTATTCGATTTACTTGTATAAAGTGAATTGAAGTATCTTTGTGTGTTCTTGCCTTTACATTTCTGCATGCATACACAGCACACAAAAAATAGCTAACAGATTTCAGAAAACTCATATCAAGTTTTTTTTAAAACTATCCATTCACCCCCCTCTGTCTAGTTATTCGTGTTACTCATAGTTAACAGTCTGATTTTAAACATCTCGAATGACCCGCATCTATAACCAAGACATACACTTTAATCATCTAAACAATAACCACTCAACAGACTGCTCGCCTGCAACTCTATCGCCTACCTATACGATAACCCCTAATATGGAGCAATAACAGGCATCACATAATCACGTAATTATAATCAGTTACGCACATAAACATACAATGCACGTAAGCACATAATCCACATAGCACGTAAACACATAATACATGTAACACGTAACTAAGTTCGTCAAGAGATTTGGCTCAGGGTCTTTAAAACAGAAATCGGGTCAAAACACCACTTTTCGGTAAATACCTGACTTATAAATGATTATAAAAAACTCAACCTTTTGATAGAAAAGGAATTGGGTCTCAAAAGTCCACAGGCGTTCGTTTCGTCCAAATCGGACTAACGGTCTAATTGTTATTGAACTATTACGGATAAATCAGTTAATAATAAAATTAATTGATTTATCGAATTAATAATCAATAAACAATTAACCAAAATAATTTCCAAATTTTTAAAAATTAATTAAATTATTTCTTTCAAATTCAAAATAATTAAACTACAATTAATTACATTTTAATTAATAATTAACTAATAAAATTAATCAATTCAACACAGTTAATCAATTAATTAAATTAATTAACTAAAATTAATTAACCGTAATTAAATTAAAAAAATTTAGAATTCTAAAATAATTTAATTATGTTTTTAATACCTTAATTAATTAAGATTAGTAACTTATTAGCATTTTACAATTTATTTTAAAACAAAATACCACAAACAGCAACTAGGTTTCGACTTGGGGGAAAACGGATTGAACGGGGAGTTTGTCCAAGAACATGGCCGGAACGCCATAAACCGGGCCACCGGATCCTGGAATTTCCAGAAAATGGCGACTGGACGGCAAACCGGCAGCCCCTGAACAAGGCCGATATAGCTTTGATACCCTCTGCTTTCAACAGGTTTTCAGCTCGGCTCTGTTCCAATTCAACCCAGTAACAAGAATATAGCAACCAAAATAACAATCGATCCTCCGTTCTTACTCCCCGACTAAAATCGATGAACTTCAGGCCAAAAACGAAATCGATCAAACTTCAATTAAACTTGACGAAACTTGATACCAACTGATTAGTACCATCAAATAACTCAGACTACTCATTAACATAAACCAACATCAACATGAACATAATTCGAATTCAAAAACTTAAAAAAAATATAAAAAAAATAAAAACTCGGCCGAATCAATCCGTCAATAGAACGATACAAAAATATAGTCAAATCGATTCTATGATGCACAGTAAAGCTTAATCCCTTATCAGAATCACTAAACAAACAATCAAAACCCATAATCGATTTCAAATGAATTCGAAAAAAATGATTTAAAGGACCATACAACCTTTTACAGAAATTTGACTATGGATTTGTAGAGCTCGAAGAGAGCTTTAATTCGATCATTAGAACGTCAGAAACGGCTTTGTATAGGTCCTGGAATCTTGATTTGAAGATAAAGAACGGATTAAGTTCTTCAATCTTATGAAAGGATTTTTCTGAATTTTCAATAATTATCTAAAATTATTTGACTTTTATATAAATCACAATTTATTTTTGGGCCATTTATAAGTACAGGAAATTAACAACCCTAATTTTATTTAATGATCTTTTGATCGCATATTCAAAATAATTAGGCTCAAAATATTAATTTACGGGGAATAATATTTTTAATTAAATATAAAAATCATATCGAAATTCCCCAAAATTAATGTATGATTCAAAAATGCAATAATAATGAGCCAATGAACCATTTTTGATTTTATAAAATCTAAAGTACAAATTTTGCAGGGCTTGACGTCCCGGTAGGGGCCCGGTCCGATAATTTTTATTAAATCGAAACATTCTCTAAATTTAGAATAAACCCCGAAAATATTTATAAAATAGTCAAACTATCGTAAAACAAGACGGTGCACATATAATTCACATACACTATTTAAAATGAGTCTAACGATCATATGAATTCACATAAATGCATTTTAAACACATAATAATTATTCTAAAATTAATCTGATACTCACTGGACCTCAAATAATAAATGCCACGTAATATTTTATAACCAAAAATATTTTAATTTAAATAAACACATAATATTGCATTTAACAAGTAACTAAACAATCACAAATAAAATATAATATTCTAACTGAATATTTTCACAACTCACTCGATACTAGGGTGGACACGAATAAAATACCGGTAAAGTATAAATTTTCACTTTTAAAGGACATAATTAAATATATCCAAAAATTGTAAAAATATTAAATCAATCACAAATATGCCTATTCCATATTCTAGAATCTTTTTATATTATCAATAAATAAAATTTTGATACGGATAAAATATCCACTCGATCCCTAACATTTTAAAATAAGCTCCTTTTACCGATATTGATAAAACAATCAGCTTTTAATAAAATTCTGAAAAAAAATAAAAGTAATTAAATACTTTCACAACGACGACAGGGATCGATACCGAACTAATAATTAGCACATTGAGCATGTTAAGGACAGAAAACACCATATTGGAATAAAATATCCAAAATTGTATTCCTCTTACAATAGAAAAATCACATAAATGCATTCACATAATAATAAAACAAATCCTAAAAAAAAAACATGATATTACAATTTACCTCCCTTATAAGGATTCTGTCCTCGGAATCAGCCGAAGAAGTTGCTAGGGTCCTTCTTGACAACTTCCCAATAGCAATCGTCAAAATACCAATTCAAAATTCTTTAATATCCATTTCCTTAATCTGAAACTTTTACCAAGTATTTCCATATCAGACAATCTTGTTGAATAACTACCTATTTCTTGTTCTCTCATGAGCCAAACTCTTCGAAACCAAACGTTCTTCACTTTAATTCAAGAAACATACTATAAACATTCTAGACTGATGATAGCTTCAACTCAAAAATAACTTTCTAGGCACCCGAACAAACATCTTGAATTCCTTATCTGATATAATTGTCACTGGGACTTCACATTATACCGCTATGGCTTTTTCATAAAACTTAACTAACTTTTCAATAGTATAATCTTCATTGTAACTGGGTTGGCAAACCTTCAAATACTTTTAGAGATGATTAAAACAATGAAATTCCGAAGAGGAAAAGTTTCATAACACAATAAGTGTCACACTATTGTGGTTATCAAATTACGAATTCTAGAGCAAACATTATTAGTAATAAAAGAATAACTGAGAGATTAATATGATCAAAAGAACCCGACGTTGTGTGCCTTAGCGCAAACATTTACAACAGAAGGTGATCAATCTTTATTGTAAAACACAACACAGCAGTGATGGCGTCCCATCTAACTTCTATCACACAGATATAAAGTCCTGGCGTCCCCTATAAATAGGGTTGTTCGTCTCAGTCGAAGTTGAAAATATGAAGGGAAGTAAAAGTCAGATAAACAAATAATATTTTCTAATGAATGATACTTTTATGCACACTTTGGATCAAAACTGAACAAATTCCAAAGGCCATATTTTTCTGGAAGAAAAATTACCAGAAAAGAAGATACTGACTCATAAAGAGCAAATGGTGCCAGATACCTATAAACTATCCATTATAAAATAAATGGATATCCAAATATCACAACTTGACAGAGCTATCAAAACCATGAAATAGGTTTCAAAACAGCCTCTGGCACATGTAAAACACAGACCTGATCGAAAACAAGTGTTAAAATACCTTTTTTTAGAAAGGGAGAATATATCCTCTAACAAATGTTTCTTTTAGAAACATGCCAAAACAATTCATAGGTAGAGAAGGTATTGCCAAGGTCTTTAAGTATGACGTCTTCATTGACTTTTCCGATGACTCGTCATCCGATTCTAAACACTTCTTCACGTCCTAAGGTAAACGATACCCTACGCCATTCTCGATTCCTAGCAACCTCAGAAGATTCCACAAATAAACATCTACAGCTGCCAGGAGTTCTATCCAGCTCAGCACAACCATCTCAAACTACAACGCCTATCTTAACTTATTCATTGGTACTATATCCAGTAGTCCAACACGAACACTATATAAGCTCTGACGTTCTTACCTAACTATACCCACTCCTACACACTCTCGTTTCTAGTTTACTATAACCTTAGCTTTGATACCACTATGTAACGCCCCTAAATCCGGGGTCAGAGGATTTGGTCGTCACACTAAAATCTCAACAAATTAAACTTGTTTAACAATTAAACAATCTTCAATTACTGGCCAACAGTTGAAATATAAGATCAGACCCCAACTAAACCAAGATCTTTTAGGTTACAGTTCTAGAAACAAGAAAACAAAAATTCCATAAATAAAAAAAATTTCCTTTTTCTTTTATTACACTTTTCAGAAATCTTCAAACTAAAAACTTAGCCCACTAGTATAACTTCGAAAAGAAGCATACTAGGCCCAACTAAAACGATAATATAAATAATATACTTATAAAAAACTTTATACAATAACACTTACACTATTTCGGCATCCTGAATCAAACATCTTCACAGATACACCTTTCTTTTCTTCTTCCAAACTATGCAGCTAAATCTCGCCAGTCTATCTCTCACTGGAAGGTTAATTTAAAACAGGCAAGTATGAGCGAAAGAAATGCTCAGCAAGTATAATAGGAGCATAATATGACAGTTTAAATAGTTTCAAATAAAACCGATAACCAAAAGTCTATTAGTGATATTATTTATGTGATTTCTATTATAAGGGGTTAACGAAAGGGTAGACGTTAGTTGTTAAGACGTAGAATTACGTCGATTGTGATGTTGTCTGGTTTATTGAAACCTAAATAGACTTTTGGTTATTGGCGTAACTTCTTTTCGAAGTTATTCTAATAACACTAAGTGGTTTCTAATAACTTTATATTTTGTTGGAGCCTGTTTCATATCAAACCTGTGATCGATCCAGTGGTAAGTTAAGGGGGTCGTGGTTATTTATATTTTATTATTATCCCGGTTGTTTTATATTTTATATTGGTTCGTGACTCCCAAATCTAGACCCCAGATTTGGAGGGCGTCAGAGGTTGGTATCAGACCTACAGGTTCGATCACTGAAACATGTTCAGTATAGACGTATGTTAAGATAGGATATAGATCACCTAAGATAGGAATTCGTTTAGACTCATATCGAGTTGGTGTTGAGACTATTGGATATGGTCTTAACTTGGTTCAGAAAGCGTCACGAGTGAGTTTTGTATTGCGTTTGTTGAGTGTTGTTGTATAGATTTTAGGTTTCTTCGGACAGTGCTGAAACCAGAATAGGTAATGATTAAGATAAGATAGGTAGATTACGTAAGATAGGGTAAGTATTAAGCAGACTCATGTAGAGTTGGGCTGAGATTATTAGGTAGGGTCTTGATCATTAAAATAGGATGGGCGTATTGAAGGGCCAGAACTGCCAGTGGAGAGAGCGACACACCGTGCCTTACTAGGTATATTAAGAATCAACAAGAAAGTGTGACTTTATATACGGGCATAACATCGAGTTGCGCCGACCTGTTGCATCCACGATACCAGAGACGATTGTTAGAAACATCAGATATAGAACCAGATGTCAGCAATGGAGTTAAAATCGTTAGAACATAGCTGTGCAGCGTTTAGCTGAGCCTTTCATGACCATCAAAGGAAGGTTGGACCCCATGAGCTTAGTATGTATTCTGAAGTAAATTAAGACCGGACTTTAAAATATTGGTAGAATGATGGATTAGCGGCCGAATAGAATATGTGTATAGCGAGTGGGATTATTTAGAGAAACAGTTATTACTAGACCTTATTCCTTGTATTGTTTGTGTAAAAGACTATGGATGACGCGGATAGATGCATATCATAGGCCATCATTGGGGTTAAGAAATGGCATTATGCCTGAGTCATAGTAATAAATTCTTGTGGTGAATCCTATAACCTTTCTGTTGATGAAACTGAACGTCTTCTTCGTATTCCCTTGTATACCATTTTGGTTGTACTGAAGCGAGTATGTACTTACACTCTAAATGATATTTGATGATCATTCCTTGGGTTGAACCCCTCTATTTCCCTATTTTCTTTGTCATGATACCTTATTGTTCATCTGTGAGAATAGTAAGCAACTCATATAGCAATGACAACCTTGTGACTAGAAATTTTTTTTAAAAAAAAGGGTTTTGGAAAAGGTTTCCTCAACAGGATAATTTAAATGAAGCTCTTAAACTGAATGATTAAATGATAAAAAAATAAATAAAAATAAAAATAAAAATAAAAATTGTTGTCAAATTACTAGATAAGTTGCTTGTTTCTTTAGCTGAATTCTGCAACCTAGAAGGGTTAATTATTTTAAATGCCGTATTATTAGTTGATGTGTTGAAAATAATAATAAATGCAAGCGCACAGTGTTTAGTTGTAGCAATCACAGATCGATCGACAGAGACTATGAATTTTCAAAACCCTAACAAATAAATCAGGCGAACTAGACAAATATATTTGAGATGAGATTTGATTAATCTAATATGCAAATAACAAATAACATGGAAAACCTAGGAATCCAAATCCATTAATCAATCACAATTAATATCAACTCGCCCTAAAATCAATTCTTTTTCCTTCACAAATAACATTAATCAATTAACGAGACAAACATACACTATGAAACTTGTTATCTAACAATAACCTATCAAAACTTCATGGAGCCAGCATAGGCTATAAAAAACAAATTCGGTAACAATAATGCATCAAAATTACTTTGTCAATTGAACAATTAAGCACTAAGAAAAATCATGAGAATCAATTAAAAGGAACGAGAAGACATCAAGAGTAATCAAATTAACTTCATCTTCATCCTAAGAAAGGATTTAGCTAGACATGATAAAAAGATGAAAATAACAAATAACTAAAATTCTAGATCTAGATCCGTGTCTAGAAGTTTATTAGTTATTTGTTTTGCTTTTTTTGTAGTCAATTGAACAATTAAGTACCAAGAAAAATCATGAGAATCAATTAAAAGGAACGAGAAGACATCAAGAGTAATCAAATTAATTTCATCTTCATCCTAGGAAAGGAGATTAGCCAAACATGACTACAAGAAAAGCAAAACAAATAACTAATAAACTTCAAGATCTAGATCTGTATCTAGAATTAGTGTCACAGTCTAAGAATACAAGAGGGGAGACCCATATATATAGGGAAAATATGATGGCTTGGGTCTTGGATTACAAATTATGTTTAGGATATATTTCCTTCTTTTCCTTTTTCTTCTCCGATAAGTATTCGATCTTTCCTCAAATTGCTTTGATTCCAAGAATAGTCCACCTCCTTCCTTATTTCACCTTTTCCTGCTTGAAATCTGATTTTATTTATTTCCTATAAAACAAAAGAAAACAATTTATTTAATAATAAAATTATGGAAACAAACATAAAATAGGTATTAAAAACTATAGTAAATATGGACCTATCATTAGTTTAGAGGGCCAAGTGGACCCGCTATCACAATGATTTTTGAAACCTCTCCGATGATAGACTGTAAATCTTGTTTAGCGATGTAGACATCAGAGGCAACCTACAGTAGTATTGAACTATTTTCAGTCAGTAAGACTATCGGGATCTAAGGATTCACCGATCAAATTGAAGAAAATGCGGGACTAAAGGAAATCGAGAAATTCTCCAGAAATTGAAGAAGGGCAACAATACTATCACACAAGCCGATAAGTTGCGTGATCGATAGTAATTTTACGTGAGAAAGATGAAATAAAAAGTTTTAATTGTGTATCTAACTAGAATGATATTATGTTTGGATTGTTAACTTGTTGAACGCATATAAACGATGATAGGGTGCGGCATTGGACAATAAGAAATTGTAATGGTTAACGCAGGCATGGATGCATTTTCCAGAGGACATTGCCAGATTGGCACCTGACATGTAATAGAATGATCCAAGAATTTCCGAGAAGAATTACATTGTTATTGATTCTTGGATAAACATGAACCTACTTCATATGTAATTCTATAAGGTAATAAGGGAAGAAAATTCATTTTCTTCCTTTCAAACAATTATTTGTATTTCAAAATTTTGCCATTCGATTGAGATAAGCAGTGCATATGGTGTGACTTTTGTCTTTGTGACAAAGGTTTGGGTGGGACGCCACCTAATCATAGGCTGTAAGCCATATAGTACTAAAGACTGGCTATCTTAAGTACTAATATGGTTATTCTCAGTCATATCCAAATTATTCTCATCCCTCTCTCTCAAGAATGATTTATTGAATCAAAACCCACTTCATATGTTTTAATAAAATGTGATTTATTTTACAAAGTTCTCGAATCATAATCATGTGCAAAACTTTGTTCCTAAGGAGAAATTTTCTCATGTATTTCAAAAGAAATGGACTATTCCCTTATTACATATAGAATTAAGTGTTGAATGTGGACGTGTTTGCATGTTGATAAAGGTGAGATATTCACTAGCAATGAATGGTTCCGCATACATATGACGTATTGGATATAGAAGTATCTATTAGAATCAGGTAAGCACGAGACAGGTTTATTCTCGTTGTGGTAATCTTAGTAGGGCACTATTTTGTGCAAGCTTGATACCTTTTAAAGTAGGAAGGTTGATGTGAAATGATTGGTGGGTGAACGATATTGTGGAAATCGATGGATAGGAATAAGAAAGTAAAATTTCGTTCTGAGCCAAATATGTATCCCGACGCTGGAAGCAGACGAAGTTCCTGCCCATATTACAAGAAAAAGATGATGACATCAAGTAGATGAAACATACTTAAATCTTGTGGTGGATATTTATCAGAAAAGTTTTGAGGTTTAAGAAAATTATAGTTGTGAATGAATTTCCAAATGTGTTCCCTGATGAGCTTCCTAGTTTTCTCTAACTCAAGAGAGTGAGTTGTTATTGATTTGGCATCAGGAAACGATCTGTTAATAAAGACTCCATATTGAATAGTATGAGTAGAGATGAAAGAGCCAGCGATTGAATCGTGAGATTATTAGAGAAGGTGTGTTAAGGCCAAATATATTTCCATGGGTTGCACCAAAGAAAGAAGAATTGGGGCATTAGACCATGTATTGCTTTCGAGGGCTGAATAAGTCGACAATTAAGAATCCGTATTTATTTCCACGAACTAGCAATTTATATGATTAATGGAAAGGTGCTATGATTTTTTAAGGATGACTTATGTGCGAAGTATCAGCAATTGAAGATCAAGTCGGAAGATATTTTTAAAATGACTTCCTGAATCAGGTATGTACCTTGTGAGTTTTATTAACGGAGTTGGATTGACTAATGCACCAACAGTTTTAGTGACTTTATGAACAGAGTTTCCAAAAAATATTAGGATGAGCTCGTGGTAGTATTCATTAGTAGTATTCTGAGATCTTTCAAAGATGAGGAGGAAATGCAGGGTCATATTGATTAAATGGTTATGCACGACACTAGTATGATTGAAGATGTATGTTGTGATTAAAGTCAATTCGCAGTAATTGTAGTTGCCAATATCATGCGATATGATAAATGTGGTTAGTATCAGTTGAATAAGATACTTGTTCTGACTTGTTGGTGTCGACTTGAGTTCGACTGGAAGTCAGTAATATAGAGAAGGCGCTGTCCAAATTTTTCTAAAGATATTGAACTTTCAGACTAGAAGCGCATTTCCATGTGTTGTTAACATTTCAGTTTGACACCCGAATGGTTACGAATTCTGTTCTTGAAAAAGGTTCTTTTATGTCTAAATCGACTTGATATAATTGGCTCTAAATTCTATTCAGTTAGTCATCACTTGGTTTGATTGATCAATTTAAGGAAGTTAATTGATTAATCTCATCCACTGGTGATTATTTAAATAGTAATTGTCTCCAATTAGATTGATTCACTTTGAAATAACTTTTCCTAAACCAAAATCGAGGCAATCATGAATTGGGAGAAATCAAAGGCACCAACAGAAGTCAGAAGTTATTGAGATTAGCGAGATATTGCCGCAAGTTCACATAGGACTTTGTCCAGATAGCTACGCCATTGATGAAGCTAACTAGGAAGAATGAGAAATGTGAATGGAAGGATAAATGTGAAGAAAGTTTTCAAGAGTTAAAGCAAAGATTGGTGTCAGCACCTGCTTTGGTATTACTAAATGACCAAGGAAATTTTGTCATATATAGTGATACTTTTCATAAAGGATTAAGATGCGTTCTAATGCAGCACGATAAAGTCATCGTCTATGGTTCCAGACAATTGAAGTCGCACGAACAAAAGTATCCGACGCATGATCCTGATTAGCTGCAATATTATTTGTACTGAAGATTTGGAGACACTACTTGTAAGACGAAAAGTGTGAGATCTACACCGATCATAAAAGTTTGAAGTACATTTTCACTCAGAAGGAGCTCAACATGTGACAAAAACGCTGGTTGGAGCTGATTAAAGACTATGATTGTTCCATCAATTATCATCCTGGCAAGACAAATATGATAGCAGATGCTTTAAGAAGAAAAGAAATACTGAATTTGATAATTTCATCAAACGAATTGGTCAGAGAATTTGAGAAGCTGGAAATAGAGGTTCGTATTCCGAGCACTACTTCAAATATGCTTTATACAATGACTTTTCAGCTAGAGTTGTTGGAGAAGATTAGAAGGGGTCAAGAAGAAACTATGGCCCATGAGAAAGACAGTTTGACTGGAGAAGAAATAAGGAGTCAAAAGGATAATAAAGGAATCTTAAGGTTCTCTTCTCGTATTTGGGTACCTGATATGGCAGAGTTAAAAGATGAAATTCTGAATGGCGCTCATAATTCCAGGTATTCTATTCATACCGGAAGTACTAAGATGTATCGAGACTTAAAAGAAAACTTTTAGTGGCCTAATATGAAAAAGGAAATTGTGGAATGTGTAAGTGCTATATGTGCCAAAGAGTTAAAGCGGAACATCAAAGACCTAGAGGACTACTTCAGCCACTGGATACTCCTGAATGGAAATGGGAGCATCTAGCCATGAATTTCGTGGTAGGATTACCGAGAACCAAAGCTGGTCATGATGCAATTTGGGTATTATCATCAAATTGACCAAGTCCGCGCACTTTCTTCCGATTAACGAAAGGTTTTTCTTGATAAGTTAGTTCGGGTATATTTCAAGAAGATCGTAGTACAACACGGGATTTCTATATCAGTTGTACTTTACTGAGGTTTTCATTTCAACTCGAATTCTTGAGACAATTCCAGGAATGGTTGGGATACAAGCTGAACATGAGCATTTGGTACCATGAACCAAAAGCCAAGTAGATTATTGCGACCGTTAAATAAGCCAGCATGAAGGTGAAAACACCTTATGATGAGTTCTGTAATAGGACTTCTAAGGACCAAAGTGAAATATGATACAAATTGGATTATTAGTAATAGATTGACCAAGTCAACGCACTTTCCTTCAATCGACGAGGGTTCTTCTTTTGACAAATTAATTTAATTACTTCTCGAAGAGATCGTGGTATGACTTGAGGTCCCTGTATCTGATCGAAATCCTCATTTCAATTCGAATCTTGAAGCAAAGAGCAGGAATGTTTAGAATACAAGTTGAACGTGGGTACTATATATTACCGGCAAATGGACGGGTAAAGTAAAAGAATGACTCAAGCAAATGAAGATATGTTACGAGTATGTATGTGGAATTTTGAAGATAGTTGAGACAAGCATTTATGGCTTATAAAATTTTCTTACAATAGCAGCTATTATACGAGTATGGGAATACAAATTCACGAAGCTTTATACAGAAGAAAAAGTAGATCTTCAGTATGTTGAAAAGAAATTAATAAAGGAAATATTTGCATCTAGAACGAATTCAACAAACTAAAATGAACGTTGAACTTATTCAGGAGCAATTATAAGCCGCTCAAAATCGCCAACGATACTGATTAGACAAGGTAGAACGTAGAAGATGAAAACGAGGGATCTGTAATGTTGAAAAAAAATCCACGAATGCCATGTATTGAACTTAACAAGAAAGAAATGCTTGGGTTGCAATGTGTTAGTCCTAATTGAGGTTGCATGTGAGCTGTTTTATCACTGCATATGCGACATAATTATAGTGAGATTATGTGTATGTTTAAGAAGTTAGTATGATAGAAGACAAGGCAATAGAATTTTAGCCGGAGACGACATGTGTTATGCAATCGATAGAATTTTAGACCAGTAAGGAAAAATGTTAAGGAAATAAATTAGTATCTTTTATAAAAGTTGTATTGAGGAATCCTAAGGTTGAAAAGTCAACCTGGGAGTCGAAAGTGAGATGCCGAAAAAGCATCCTCACCTGTTGTCTTAGCGTGATTCTGAGGACATAATCTTTTTAAAGGGGGAAGGATGTAATACCCGGGATTTTGAGACTATTTTGTATTATATTAAATGAAATATTATGTGCTTTAATTTTTAATTGTGCCTTTTGGTCTTATCTGTTACGTGTTATGTGTCTGCTAATATCCTGTACGGTTCAGGATATTTTTCTGAATATTTTACGTCATTTTATTTTGCGTTAAATGTGTCTGGTATAATTTTAAGTTAATTAAAATTAATTTTGACAACCCATTTTTACCGTTTTTCATTATGAACTTCATTCTGTCAGTTTGAGTTTTTTATATTAAAATCAGGGCTTTTTTAGTAATTTAGGAAATGTTCTCGTTTTTCAAAAATTATCGGAGCGGGCCCCTACGGGTGCCCTAAGGCCTGAAAAGTCATATTTGAATTTTTAGAAAATTATCGGTCTATCAAATATTTTATATTTTTGTATTTTTGGATTATTCGCAATTTTTGAGAAATTTTGGCATATATTTTGTATTTATTTAAAAATATTATTTTAAAAATTTATCCCCATAAATTATAGTTTTTGGGCTAATTATTTTCTTTTAAGGATATAATTAGACCCCAATTGTAATTAAGGGGATATATTTTGGGTCAATATAAATTGAATTTAATTTATTAAAAAATTATTAAAAAATCAGATAAATCATCAGAATTATCCAGAAGAGAGATTTGGGGGCTAGGGTTCATCTTTCACAAGATCAATCAATTAAAGGCCTGATAACTGATCGTTGTTGGCGACCTTGGGACCAAATCAGAGCCTGTAATCTGTACAAACTATTCATTTCATCCATTTTTTTCAAACGGTAACTCAATCGAATTTTTTTTTTCGATTTTGTTCATAATCGTCAATTTTGGGTTTTGATTCTTGACTTATTGTTCACTTGATTAAGTATTAGAATCATGTTTGTGAGCTTGAATCGAGTCTATACGTATGAATATCGTGTATGTTTGTGTTCAAATTATGCAGAGTCGAATTCGGTGTTCTTGAGTCAAAGTTTAGTTTAGATTTTTCAATTGTTACGTTGATGTTTTGATGATCTTGAGTATATAGCTGAGTTTGAAAGATTCAAAGCCTTAATGCCATATATTAACTTTTATTTTTGGTTAAGAATTGAGCGAATTCGAAGTTTGCCGGATTCTTCACCGATGAGCTTTGTTTTTCGTCGGGAATGCGACGATTTCATCGAATTATTGATGCTTTAAATCGATAGAGGCAAGGGTTATATGTTGCTGAGTTGTTGGTATGATTTTAGTCAAGTTTGGACTGAAAAACCCGTTGGAACGGATTGTGTTTGACTGAAAATCGAGTTGTCGGCGTCCGGGAAAGGTCGCCGGATTCTGTAGTTCCGACCCGACCGAGCTGCTGACCCGTTCTTCTGGCTAATTTGACCCGGTTTCGATCCTTAACAGCCCATATCCCCTCTCCGTAAACTGTAATAGAAATTTTGATTTAAAATTTAGAAGAAAATCATATTCGCTTTAATAAAAATTACTTGTTAATTATTAAATCAATTTTCTGATTTATTTAGAAACATAAAAAACTGAAATCTTTTAAATATTTCATTTTTTTAAAGTATTTTCTAAATTCGAATTATTAATTTATTTAATTATTTAAATTAATTAATTGTTTTCGAATAATTGATAAATTTAGTTAATTAATAAATGAATTACTTTTAAATAATTTCTAAGAAATCTAAAAATCTATTCAAATTGATTAAATTGATTAATTAAATATTTTAAATAGTTAATTAATTTATTTAATTGATTTAAATGATTTTTTGGGTTTAAAAATGATTTGTTAATCGAAGTATTTTTAATAATTCGATAACAAATGAACCGTTTGTCCGATTGAGATGAAACGAAGTCCGTTATACTCAGAAAAATATCCCGATTCTTTTAAAAATATTTGTAAACATGAAATTTTATTTTAAAAAGGGGGTAATTATTTTGCGAACTAGTTAGCGGGCCCGTATTCGTCGAAAAGACGAGTTTTGACCCGTTTTTGATTTTAAACATACCTAAACGAACCGTTTCATGAATTGAGTTAAATGTGACATGTCTTACGTGCTACATGCATTATGTGATTATGTGTATTGTGTGGTTATATGTTCAATAGCTGCTAACCAATTAGTGATATTATTTGTGTGATTTCTGTTATAAGGGGTTAACGAATGGGTAGACGTTAGTTGTTGAGACGTAGAAATACGTCGATTAAGATGTTGTCTGGTTTACTAAAATAGTATTTTGGTTTATAGAATCGATTTCAGGAGTGAGTCAGGCAGTCGACGTTGGACATAAATAGTCTGTTTTGGATTGCTAGCTTACCAGGCAAGTGATTCTCCCCTATTCTAAATTCAGAATAGTTAAACATTTACATTCAAAATTTGCACTATTTTATAAATATTCATGTTAGCTCGTTATAGCTCAATAGTCTATACTTTTTTGCGACTCTGTTATTCTAGTAACTGTTCCACTAGAATGTTATTCCTTTGCGAGGATAGATAGTGACAACTATGCTATCCAGATATATTCCATATAATGATAATTATTTTTTGAATTAGCGGATAACAAATAGTTCGAGTTATTCCGCCATTAGTCAATGAGATCACTCTGGACCCTGTGAGACGGCGAGTGGTTGATAAGGAGATCGATTGACCCGACTCCTTTTCTTGAGATTGGAAGGCGTAAGTGGCCGAGACGGCGGCCCATCGTTTATTAATATTGGCCAATTTGTGCCAGGGTACCCATAGAGATTTGTGGATTGGTGAAGGGTAGAAATACTCGGAGCCTACCGGCGTTGCTTCGCGATTGATCATCGGCTGCAACGTAGCGTCATACTTGGTTTCCAATCTAGTTTATTATTGTTAATCACCAATGAAGGCAAACAAAGGTTAAAGATTTAAATGTTTTTACAGTCTTTCATGTATTGTTATCTTGAGATTGTTATACCTATTTATCAGTTCATATAGCTTGATGAGCAATTTTGGCTCACCCTTGTTTATCTTGTCTAATCTTTCAGTTAAACCTGAGCATGGCCATCATTCGTCACACAGCCAGAAAGGCTGTGTATCGCGAACCTCTGAGGAGGGTTAGGTTCCAGTTACCCGAGCAGGTAGGCTTTTGGGGAGTGAAGACTGCGTAGATAGTTGTTTTGTAATAAAAACTGGCAATATTTGTAAAACTTAATTAGACTTTTGGTTATTGGCGTAAGTTCTTTTCGAAGTTATTCTAATAACACTAAGTGGTTTCTAATAACTTTATATTTTGTTGGAGCCTGTTTCATATCAAACCTGTGATCGATCCAGTGGTAAGTTTAGGGGGTCGGGGTTATTTATATTTTATTATTATCCAGGTTGTTTTATATTTTGTGTTGGTTTGTGACTCCCAAATCTAGACCTCGAATTTGGAGGGCGTCACAATTCTCAATGTGCCTGTTAGTCTCAATATCTTGCCTTAGTCTGGCACTAACTAGAGACATGACTGTAACTGGCAATCTAAAATCAAAATCAGACTTCTAGTCTTTCTTAAATGCTTTAAAAGCAATATTAAGATCACACATCTCATGCGTAGTATAGAGATGCTCCATTTTGTGCATTTTAAGAAGAAAGCAAGATTAAGCTTCTATTCAGGAGTTGCAGTTGAAGATGTAGCAACAACCTTTTTGTATTGCTCAAAGGAAATAGAGGTCATAGCCTCAAGTGCAAGTGTAGAATGCATCAGCCAACTAGGGTGGGAACCACCAGTAGAAGGATCTGCATCTCCTCCTTCACTACCGGAACACCAACATCACTATCCAGGTCTTCCTTTCCATATGATGAATGAACTGCCTTAATAGCTCATCTGGGAAGTTCAACCATAGCATCTTTGGCTCTCATCATCGATTCAGTGGTATGTACTAAGTTGAGAAGTTACCCAGCTTAACTGTTGCTCTGCTCAGCTAAAAACTGATAGGCTGGCATAGAATGAGTAAAAGTGGAGGGATCTTTGTTGATGGAGACTATAGTATTTTGATAGATTTCGTGATAGAGTGCCTCACTCACACTCTGACTTAGAATTGTAGCAACATCAGTTGTTTCCATGATATTCATTCCTATATCTCCTGTACCTGCATTTCTCTCAATTTTTCTATGTTCTTCCATCAGGGGCCCCCTAGCTCACACGCCTCACACCCTCACCTTCACCTACTAGGGTGGAACTCACCTCACTGGAAAGGCTGGAAGAAATAGCATACCTCTCTCTCCCAATCTCTCCTTTTGCCTGCTCCCAAAGCAGCCTCTCACTCTCAGTATAAAAACTCCCTTCCCTTAAACCTAAAGTGCTTCTACAACCACTTGTCCTTCTGCACTAGTTGTAGGAGCAACTGAATAAGATATTGTCTCTAATGCAGAAGCGGTGTCTATCAACGAAAATGAAATAGCCTTTGAAAATGCAGTAGTTACTATCAATGGGCATAGCCATTGATGAAGAAGCACTATTCAATGAATGAGAAATATCCATTGATGAGATAGAAGGAATAGCAGTTGAAGTTAAAACTACAGTTGACTATGTGGAGATTGATGAAAACTCTTAGTGCCACAGAAAAAATCGTAATTTCAGAAGAAAGTGACTAATGTGCCAACAAATCATCTAAAAAATGATGCACACCAGTTTCAGAATGGGGCTTCTCCATGAGAATTAAAATGGAGAATCAGGAAGTGATGTTGTTATCATGTCAATATCCAGAGATGGAGATGAAGGATGAGATGTAGCTGTTTCAATTTGAGAGGTAAGAATATGAGGCTGTGATTTCACATTTGTTCGAGCCACATCAAGCTGACTTTGAGAAGGCACAATACAAAATCAAGGATGCTACTCTATGCAGTGTGTACACCCTGGTTGATTATAGTCCTCTTCTTCCTTTTATAGTGTTGAACAAGAGAAGATTGGTTATCTATGTCCTTATCCCTCTTGTGCTTTGTTCCTGGATGAGAACTCTTTTCAATAACAATATCCTTTTGAGAGGATACTATTATGGATGTGCTTATTTCCTTGTTAATCATTGTAGTTGAGAAGATACAATGTGGCTTGGATGGTGTTCACTCATCTCTCCTTATTCTTGGGGTTTTCTTGACGTTTATCCCTTCCCTCACCACTCATTACCACATGTTCACTCCACTTAGGTTGAGATATGATAGTTTTTATAGCACGTTTCTTTTGAGAGGCACCTGAGGTGGTTTTCTTTGACTTGGATTTAGAAATTCTTATTTTGGCTGCTTTGGTAGGAGCCTATTAGGTACTTGCTCCAAACTGCATTGCAGCATTTGAAGGCCAATAAGTTTGAGGTTGAGAGGAAGAAATAGTAAAGAAGTACACCTGAATGGAACCAAATTAAATTAAATCAATGGTCTTTCTTTGTGAAGTTCCATTCTTGATAGGTCACCCAGAACTCTTTTGTTGTGAACCCAACACTCAAGCTTGCCGTCTTTGTAGAAATTACCAACTTACCCACTACATGATTAGCTAACATCATTAAAAACCTAGCATAATAAAAATGTTTATTCCTAATTTCAAGATGCAGTTGGTGTTTATCTCTTTTGATTTGGTTTTGTTTGTTCTTCATCATGAACTTGTTTGTAATTTGGTGTTTTTTATTTGGTTTTTCCTAATTTTATTTGCCTTTTTCAACTGAGCTTTCTTCTTCGTCTTTGCATATATATTATCTGGTTTGTTTTGAATAATACATTGAATTATTAATATGTATGTGTGTATTGGTTGGTGTTTGTGTTTTTATATGTATATATATTCTTATTTCATATTGAATGTTTGTATGTGTATTTCTGAGTCATTTGTTTGGTGGATTTAGGTGTACTTGAATGCTAGTATGCTAATATGCATAAGAATTTAAATTTGAATTTAAATATTTATGAGTATATAGTAGATGAGTATAAGTATAACATCTGTGTCTTTATTTTTGTTGCGATTTGTGTTAGATTAATAATTCCGATATCATGTTTGAAAACGTTCTAAGATTGTTAATGATGGTGAAAATTTTCTTAAACAGGTTTCTCTATGTTATTGATGGTGATAACGTCCCAAAATATTTCTATACTTTGTCACTGATAGACCAAGAATGATTGTGGAACTCCAGAACTGCAAGGTCAGGCTATTAATCTTGTTTAGGATTTGCTTCATGGGGTAATTATATGATGCCAATTTCTTTAATTGCAGTTACTTTTAGTAGAAAAATCATCGAAAATATTGTTAAGGTGAGTAAAATCATTTGTCATTTTGTTATTACAGAATCATGTTCGTGCTTCCATGCTTTATATATAAACTTAAATTTTGATGAAGTATGAGATAATACCCATTTTTAGATATTAGAGCATTTTGTAATTGTCCTTGTGTTATTGTGATTACTGTTATACAAGCTGCTGATTTCAAGTTTACATTTGCATTGGTATATATTACAAGCAGTTTACAATGTGTTTTCTCTTAATATCATTTGTACTCTGACTTGTCTCTCCATCCTCAAGTAGTGGTTCTACACTCCGTCTTGTAAAACTTCAAATAAGTCCTTCAGTTTGATTATTTTTCTTTAAAAACAGAAGTCTCTCCTTGTTTACAGATATTTTTTATCTGCTTCCATTCCCTTAAGAGAGGTTCATACTTAGGTTGCCTTTAAATACATGACTAGGTTTGGTTAGAGACATAATGGTTATAGGTGGCTGTTTGAGACATGAGATTAGTGTCCTGCCTCATAGCTATCTAAAAAAGGTCATAAAGTTGCTAGTACTTGCAAACACCTTTTTTAACGAGTATTAAGTTTTGTGACAAAAAAGAAGACATGGAGACGAGATTATAAGAAAAAGCTGAGAAAGGAAACAAAGCTTGGTACAAGGTACTAAAGTCATCAAGTATCTGGCCTGTTTTGCCCAAAGAGAGTTAATTTGGTTTTCTTAATGGAATCAACTTCAGGAGCCAATGTCTCTGGTACTTGAGTTACTAACTACGTATATCCTATTGCTCTTTTGTAACATGATTTATTATAGTATGAATGTTAGTAAATTAGATTGAGCTAAATTATATCTTTCCTGTATGATTGTTACCTAGTACTCCATAAACAAAAAAAGTGCAACCTCGCTATATGATAACAAATCTTTTAGACATTTTGCTTTAAAGAAAGGTCATCAGTAATAGAAGTTTTAATGGAAGAATTAGAACCAGAATATTAACATAGAATACGAGAGTTCTAGAATTCCCGGATTTTCATTTTCAATCTTGAATTAGTGTTTCGGTGATCTTAAGTTAGTAATTAGTTAGTTAGCAAAGAACAAAAGTTGTAGAGTTATGTCTGTGGAACATGGCTACAAAATATTTTAAACACGGGATTAATAGAATTAGAGATATTTCTGATTTACCACGGCTTAGTAGGCGCTGCTTGTCGGACATTTTAGAATGTAGACTTTTAAATTATGTTGTAAGTTGAAAAATTCATATTATACATTGAATTTCAGATATTTCATCGGCCTAAATTCCTAGTTTAGTTAGAAAAAAAAATTGAATTAATTGGATGAACTCAACGAAACTTATAGGCTTTAGAGTGGGACCGGTCACGATTGGCTAGGAAAAAAAGAAACTTCTTGCACGGTTAAAGTCAAAAAATCATTTTACTGATTTAACATGTTTTAAAACTTGAACTTAAGTGTGAACAAGCTAGTATATGTGTGTAGTAAATATGTATAAAGTCTAGAATAAAAAGAAGCAAACTGACTATTATATGTAAATGAAATCATCTTATTTATAATTTGGAAAGCAAAATATATTCATGTAAATTACGTATTTAGTTGATAGTTGTCAATTAAATTAATTATTTCATTTCACATAACTATCTTATTAGTGGTAGTTCCATTGATATACAACATTATTAGATGTTGTCAACAAATAAATTATAGACTAACTCAAAGGTTCACTAAAGAATGGAGAGGAAATATGGAACCTCAAGAAGCTAGATGATATAATAGCTATGTTTAAGGTCAGTATAAATTAGAGATCTTCTCACACATGTGTTATGTGATATAAATCTAATTCTATGTTGTGTGTTCTCCCCTTTTTATAAGCGTGTTCATTAATTAATTAGGTTAATAGTATGAGGTTTGTTTCATTGTTCTAGATTAGCCCCTTTTTATAAGCGTGTTCAATAATTAATTAGGTTAATAGTATGAGGTTTGTTTCATTCTTCTGGATTAGTCATCTATGTACTGTGCCAAACTCAAGCATCAAACTTCACCAATAGTTGTACATATACAAATGTATTGCTAATTTTCAAGTTGCAAAGTGCAATGCACATCTCATGATTAAATCACATGTGATTTGTCTTGAACCGAGTGTTGCCTATAGTAGGTCTAGTGCTCGAAAGTACTGCAAGGTTTGTGGATGGTTCGGAGGACAAGAAACTATCAGCAGGTGTAAAGCTCAAAACTTTTGAAGTACTACAATTAGCAAATGTTGGCATTGTCGACATGATAAGACTTGACTTCACAGCAAACTATGAAGACGCTTCTCATACTTGATTTTATTGTTTCTGGGTTCATGGTCATAAACCTGATTCAAGTTTTGGAAATGCCTATACAAGGGTTCGATAATTTTTAGTTTGAGGAGAATGAAGTCTATATTATTGATGTTATAGGCAGCATTGGCCATGGAAATGTAATTAAGCAATACTTGGGTTGTAGCCAAGCTTATCTTGTTTGTTGATTGTTTTTTAATCTTGTATTGAATTTGGTAATTAATGATATAGTAGTTGAGTTTGCGATTCGATTTTTCTTAGCTTAGTCTTTTGGTATTATATTTATTGGTTGGTATGATATAGGAATAAATCCCTATATTTGATGTTAAATACAAGTTGATATCTCAACTTCAACAACGACTATATTAGTAAAATCGATGTTATAAAAAATTAAAACATCGGACAAATTAATAAAACTGATGCTAGAACCAAAGCTTAACAGAGGTTTCAAAAAGTATCTCATGTTAATGCCACAGATACACATGGCTTCAAAATATGAAGCCAATGTCTTTTTCACCTTTCAACATCGTCTTAAAGAAAAATCCATGTTAATGTCGCAGATAGACATTGCTTTTTGGTTTAGTATCGATGTTAATTTCTCTTAATACCGTGTCTGTTATATGTTTAAATAGGCCAAATCTTCATAATATAGCAATACTTAACTTGTAATTACTTAATTATACTACAAAATTGTGATAAAGACCTCGGAAAACTTCCCAAAACGTCACTACAAGAAAATCAGGACATTTTCAACCAACTAAAAGCGACTGCGGCTAAAAGCGACCGTATTCGGTCGAATTTAGGGGCACGGGTAATTTTGACCAACTACGGTCGAATTTAGCAGCGGTCAAATTTAATTGGTCAAATTTAGCAGATAAATTTGACCAATTTATTGTTCGGTCGAACTTAGTAGCTAAATTCGACCATTTTTTTTCGGTCGAATTTAGTAGTTGCCAAAAAAAGGAGGGAAACTTCCCGCTCACAACTTGAATTTCCAAAAATAAATTTGACCATATTCGGTCGAATTTTGTATATGGTTTTAGCGGGAAATATCCCGCCTTTTTTCAAACGCAATAGAAGTGGCAAATTTGCCACCAAAGGGAAAACACCCAATATTTTTAACTAAATTCGACAAAAAAAGGTAGCTAAATGCGACTGAAACTGGTTGCATTTAGCTAAAGTTGACCAAAAATGGTAGAATTTAGAACTAGTTGAAATTTTTTCAATTTTTTATTTTTTTAATGGTTAGTACATATTATGCAAAACTAAAATTAAATAGAAGAATACTTTCATTATGTATAAAATTTATTTAAAACATTTATATAACAAAAGAATGTTGAATTTTTTATTTGCTTTATATTTTATGAAAATTAAGAAAAAATATCTAATTAGTTTGAACAAATACGAAAAGGGCAAAAAACATATGACATTATATGTACTTTTTGAGAGCATTGTATAGAGGTGATAAAAAAAATCTTCTTACCTCACTACGAAGAAGAAGATTTTATAAAATATGAAGTTTAGGGTATGGATTTAGAGTTCAGTGTATGAAGTTTAGTGTATGGATTTAGAGTTAGTACATATAATGCAAAAATATATTTAAGTAGATGCTTTCATTATATATATACTCTTTTACGTACAAAACAGTTATATATAATAAGAGAACATTGAAAATTTAATTCTTTTATATTCTATAAAAACTAATTAGTTTGTACAAATATAAAAAAAATTGAGACTACCAAGAAGACATATGACATTCAATGTAAGTTTTGCAGAACATTATATCGAGACGATAAAAAAAATCAATTTCTACGAACAAGATTATTTGATAAAATATGAAGT
>PHNY01157213.1:303-12359 GCA_003724115.2 Anethum foeniculum | reverse complement strand
CCCCGACCGACTAGAGGGGGCCGACCAGGCTCCCATGGAGGCCTTACGGCTGACCAGGAGTCAAGGACTACATGGATGGATAGTCCTTCTTCGTGATTGAAGCATTTTGGTTCAAAAATATTCACCGACGTGACGCGACGCGACGACCACGAAGACGCCCTAAGGCGCCCAAGGAGCCCATGGAGGCCGAACAGGCTCCCATGGAGGCCTTACGGCCGACCAAGAGTCAAGGACTCCACTGATGGATCGTCCTCCATCGCGATTGAAGCGTTTTGATTCAAAAATGTTCATCGACGCAATGAGACGACCACGAAGACGCCCGACGGCGCCAAAAGAGCCTCAGCCGACCAGGCTCCCATGGAAGCCTTACGACTGACCAGGAGTCAATGACTCCTCGACAGAGGGTCCTTCTGAGGTCCAGAGGTAACGTTGGACGAAAAATTACCGAAAAATGAAAATTTTCTTATTTTTAAATTAGTCCTAAACAAGACTAATTAGTGAAATTTAATTAGTAATTAGCCCCGATTAGGGCCAATTAACCCCGATTAGTGGTTTCTAGTTCAGCATTAGCATGTATTAAGGTTAATTATCAACCAGTACATGAAAATTAGCCCCGATAGAGCCAATTTAGAACTCTCGCCCAAATAGTTAACCTTTGTTAAGGTTAAAAGGTAACAAACAACTATTATAAAGACCCGATTAGGGCCGATTAACGTAAAACATTGCTTGATTAGCCTAAAAAAAGGCTCAAAGTATCGTACTAAAGATATAAGTCACTGTGAATGTGTAGGTCGCTCCACACTTCACAATATGACCAAACCCAATAAGGGACGAAATGGCCCTGAGTCAAGCAATGACCATTATAACTTTCACGAAAATCCAAGAGGTTTTCCCGAAAGTTGGGGGGCAAATGATACGGGCAAAAAGTAGTCCTTAAGACATAATTAGTGATGTATTAATTATGCAGGGAAATTTACGTCCAAGACCCAAACACAAAGATGAATATTTACTGTTCAGGTTCAAGGCCCACTCGTAACCACGAACGAAGGCTCACCGAGGAGACCCGGACTCTAGGTCCAACACGTAACCGGCTCGTCCGAGGAAGGATCTAGAATCCACCGCCTCAAGGAGTCCTGACTACTTTATATGATGGAGTCATACTTACCTTCTATCAAGGAGACTTGTCCACCAAGTCTCTGAATCCTTATCCATCCCTAGGTTCAAACACCTATATAAGAGGCATGACCCCTCATCTCAGAACTACATCTTGGCTTGATTCTCTACAATATAGAGATACGTAGGCACCTCGTGAGGACTGTGTAGTCTCGAACACGAGTGCAGCCATTAAAGCTCAAAGCTTATAAATCCTAGCATTAATTACGCACGAAACCCTAGATCTGTTCCACAATAGATATTTTTAGGCGTTTTTATAAAAGTAATATATTTCTTTTGACGAAAAGCTAGGAATTTTATTAACTTGATAAATCCAACTCAATACAATTTTAACAGCAATAAGAATAGACCCCTATCAAAACTACGACCTGGATAAGCATTCCCTGGTGCGCTAATGGGCAACCATATTTGCAGTTCGTTTAACATATAACAATTCAACAGTTTTTAAACGGTGCAACAGTTTTCGGCACTTTGAAATAATCACACCAAAACGAGATCTCATTGGAGTTGTACTTCTGATAGCTTGAACCACAACAAGACAATCAAATTCTAATATAACCACCTGCCATTGTATTCAATAAATCCAGCTCAACGCTTCTTTCACTTTCATGGCTTCTGCTAAGACAAGATCAATTAGCTCATGATGAACCAATGTTTTAGCTTCAATGAGATCGATCTTTGAATCCGTTTCAACCAATCCAAAACCAACTTCTTCCATGTCTGTAAAATAGCTGCATTAACTGAAACCTTAACAGTGTTTGGTTGGGGCTTTACCCAGATAGAAACTCCATCTCCACTAACCTATGGTTGAAGAGGAGCACTATATGACTTACTATGGGCTAATATACATTGTGTAAGGTATTGCTTAGCTGCTACTTCTACTTTGTTTACTATTGAAGATTTTTGGTTCCAAACTAAGTCGTTTCGAGCTCTCCAAATTGCCCAGCATAGAGTTACAGATTCAGCTCGTTATTTTACTGTTCCTGGGTTCAACACCACCTCCATCCACGACATCAAATCTACATTCTAATCCCAGGTAACTTTAAGATTCAGGGCCATGCAATACTGCTTCGCAAAAGGACATGATGTTAAGTTGTGCATTATAGTTTCAGCTTCTCTAGTACATGCTGGGCACCACGTTTGAACTGACACATATTTAGATTATAGTTGAGTCAATGTAGTAGGCAAACCTGAGAAAGTGCACGCCATAATAGATTCAGGGCCTTAGGTGGTGCCTTTATACTCCATAAAGCTCCAAATATTGAATTTGTCCTCTGAACGCTAGTCACCCCTTTGCGTCTTTAACAATTTGTATGCACTTTTAATCGAGTTCAGGCCTGTATTTTTCAATCTCCAGTACATCATGTCCTAATAACTTGATGCATCTAAATAAATATCCATAACGCACTTCGAGCCCCTACTGTTAAACACATTCTTAATAATATCAATATCCTACTTGAGATTGAATGGTAGAGTCGAACATAAACTTCCTAGTTATTAAAGCTGCTGGGAAAGTTTACAAATTCAATATTTACGGACTTTTCGGATTTACGGACTTTACGGATTTGACTAGTCGACAATCCAAGAAATATTTGAAAATTCAAGCTTAATGATAACAACTTAATCTTATGAAGCATGCACACTTCTTATCGTTTCTCCTTTTTACTTTGCATGTTCTTGACTTGCCTTTAATTATATGAAAACGAACATACTGCTTACCTGGTTGAAATTGTTTCTTTTATTTGATAGAATCCTTCTTCAAAAAGGAGGTTGAAAGGAGAGAATATTTGTGTATGAATATTGCTATCAGACTTTATCGACACTTATCTTTATGTTTTTTATTCGTTGACTTGCACGGGATTTAGGGACTTTTTGAGCGACTAATTTGCATTTCAATAATAAGCTTTATGTTTCATAATTAATGTAATGATAAGAAATATATGCTAAATATTATATTATAAAATTTAAACTATATAACCACTCCTAAAATTGTGAAAAAAAGAAGTTATTCTTTTGTTGTACGTTTATTAATTTTTAAGATCTGAAAATTTTAGAAGAAATACAAATTAATAGAATAATAATAATTTAACTTAAGTATTGTCAAAATATAAAATAAGTTAAAGTACCTAAAAAGAATTGAGAATAAAAGAAACTAAGAGAGGCGGTAACAACATACCCAGCATAAAAAAAATAAAAAATTAATGAGAGTAATATGGACAAAATATAATATAGATGTGCAACTATAAACTCGGGTGTGCATCTATAATCGTACCATTATGAAGAAAAATATACTCCTTTTGATTTCTATACATTACTTTTTAGCACGCTTTTTAAGACGCCGTTTAAGTATAGTTTCATAAAATTTTTTTGAATTTTTTTTTCTGAATAAAAGTTTAATGAATAAAAGTTTAATGTTTAAACTTTTATTCAGAAAAAAAAAATTTCAAAAAAAAGTTACTGAGCTACATTTTTATAGAGCCTCGAAATACATGCAAATAAGAAATTTATATAACTCAGGAGGACGGAGGGAGTAGCTATTACAGTAAGTGTTAAATTTCTTTAATAATTTTTATTCTAGGAACTTCAGTCAAACCTGTACACTTTACCTTTCATCCCCTGGTCTTGAAATGACATATAAATTTAGGGTGCAGTTCGTCCCTTATGGGCCATGCAGAAAGTGAACTAAAGAATTCTAGCAATTGTAAGTATATGGCCCATTGATTTTATCCATCTGAAGCCCGTTTAATGCGTATAGGCTCACTGGCTAAGTTTATCCATCAAGACACTCGTGGTCGTGGATGTGTAACAATAATACCTATAGTGGAGTCCTATAGCGGGGATCGTTATCACGGATGGAACTAGTTTTGCAAATTATCCGGAGTTAGAACTTCGGGCACGAGCAAGTCCAATTCATAGTTATAATTGATTCTATAGCTATAATATAAGACTAATTTGCAAAATGATCACTCCAATGTATAACTATAGTTGGTCCTATAAACGCATAAATAGATTTAGGACTAAAGACAGCTATAACTATCTCTACCACATCATTAAATAACTTTAAATGAAATAAATGTTGGTTTGTTTTAAATGAAATTTAGGAGATAGAGATAAAATTTAGGTAAATTTGAAAATGTTTGGTTGCAAAATAGAACTAGCATTGGAGTTGAAGTTCTAGGATTTTTCAAATGGGTCCAAGAATTCTTGAAAAACAATTCTTATAAATAAAATTTAATCAAACTATCAAATTACACTTATATTTTACCCCTGCGAGTTTTCATCGACTAAAAATGATGCATTATAGCATTGTTACTAACATTAGAAACTAAATCTCTCTCAATAAAATATGCTAAATAATCATTAAGCAACTCATCTCTTATGCTATTAAGGACGCTGCTCTTGATATGCTTCATTGTTGAAATGATTTTTCAACACTGCAGAGTCAAAACTAATTTGAACAAAAAATAAACATAAGTCCATGTAAATGGACTGGGCTTGTGCTGTGTTATTTGGGCTCTAATAATTTTTTTAAAAAAATTTTGCTGGCCCATTTTGGACACCATATTCATGGGATGGGGATGATTAGTATTCACAGCATAATTTTGTTAATATATAAATAATTTTTATTTTATTTGAAAATGGTGGACAATTGTCAGTTGTCACCCTCATGAAGTGTTCGAATCACCAATACCATTGCTCACCAAAAATATTATTTTATCTAATTTTTTACATCAAATCATATGCATATCAAAAATACTACCAGACAATATTTTTAAAACAACACTTTTTTCACCCGCACTTGCAAGTTTTAACAGCATTCTCAAACAAAGCCTTAGTTTGAAAAATTTTGTTAACCGGGTCTGGAGCCGGGGGTCTGACACCTGGAAGATGATGAAGAACGTAGGTGCGTCTACTTGTAATGAGTCATATAAAATGACAAACAAATTATTGGTGATGACAAGTGAACGAATTTAGGTTTTAGAGGGGTGGAACCGTGGAAGTGAGTTGCTGAGAGCGACATTTCTATCTTGGCTTGCACTAAATATTTGGAAGACTGAGACAAGTATGTGTCAAATAAGATTCATCTGTTTGACGCAAGAGCTTACGTCTTTTAACACCTAGAATATCTTTTGCTATGGAAAACGTTTTCTGGTTTTAGCTTGTGTTCATTGATTTAAACGATTCTAAACTGTATAAAATCGACTCTGCAATACCCGTTAGGTTCTAACTTTGCTTTAGTGAGGTAGTGTGGATAGTATTTTCTTCCTCGTTGCTGCAAATTTACTGAATTTTTACTCGAAATTCATATGTTCTGAAATTTCGAACAGTTCAGATAAAATGAAACATTTTACGCCTTCTACGGTAAACTGAAATTCAAACTTTAAACAATTCAAGTGATTAAGTCCTTTGTCCTGCAACAAAATTTGATCTCTTGTTTACAATGGGAGGAGGAATATGCAACCCAAAGAACTAAAGATATTTACATGTTTCACCTTTTCCATCTTCATCCATGACAACGAATCACGATTTCATTTTTCTTTCGAACATTTCTGAATTTTCACTGCCTATATTCGACATTCCCTTGGTGATTCGGATACCGATTAGCAAAGCGGTCGACTGAGTTTGTAAACCACTGGGAATAACCATCGAAGTTCATGAACTCCGAAGAGTGATTTTTGAGACCACTCTCAACTTCTTCGTCTATACTTGTTTTAAATCTCGTGTCTAAACCACCAGGCTGTGAAATTAAATTACAGGGGACATATACTCCATTCTGATAATTATTGTTGTTACTGTTTAGTGCTTGAGTTTGATTTCCTGTGGGAACTCCAGCAAGTTGTTCAGCTATAGCTGCCCAGTCATTGAGAGAGTTCATTCTAGGAAGATTGATAAATCTGTCGTCAATCTGCGGCAAAGATTCCATTACTTCATCGAATTGAGAAGAACATGAAGATGATGAACCTACACTTTTACTCTCTTCTGCACTAGCAATTCCACCTGCTAATTTTTGTTGTGCACTTGAGTTCTTCTTGTAAATTCGACATAGCACCCAATCATCCAACTGTTCAATCAAATACAAATGTACATATTCATCATTAGATTAATAAATCACGAATAATTCACATATAATTGCAATCATAAACACACATGTTCGTTCTAATACAGACTAATTTATCTCACGACAAAATCAAGAACTTATTTGGATCTTAAGACCGATGATTTGTAGTACCACAACGGTGATTGGTGAACTACAGATAATTTTGTACAAGTGCCCAATTTTCTTTTAGATAATTTGTAGGTTAAAAATTAAGTTATAAATGAAGCAGAAACTTGGTAAAAAAGTAAAAGGTTTAATTAAAATTTTGTACCTTTGAACTTCCATTTCTTGGTTGGGGCTCTGAAAGTCTGTACTCATGCATAATCCAGTTAGTCTTTGTTCCTTTGGGAGCTTTACCAATGTAGAAAACTAGAGCTTTCTTAATTCCAACCTTTCTTCCCTCACTCGTTATAATCTTATCAGTTCCGGTTGCCTTCCAATAACCCGAACCAGCTACTCTGTTCGGGCGTGATCCATTTGGGTATTTTCTGTCTCTTGGACTAAAAAAGTACCATTCTTTCTCACCAAACATGGCTTTGCCTGATTAACCAAAAAAACAATCAGTAAATCGAAGCTAATCAGTTCATGGTACAGTAGTCTACAATCTAAATGAGAAACGCTAGAGGTCCTAAAACATTTGTAGAAGTACTTAGAAGCCTAGTGTAACAGTTAGTAATGTATGATTAACAAAAATATTGATCAAACAGTGCATAATCACATTAACAACCAATTATATTATATTATATGCGAATTGATTAAAAGAAAATAATAATGGGATTGTAGACTACTTACTAGGCAAAACCCAAGGATCAAATTTGTAGAGATTAATTTCAGCTATAATCTGAAGAGAGAAATGTTGACCAGCAACTTTCCGACAGAGATACTGAACCATAAGCTCTTCGTCCGTTGGATAAAATCGAAAACCCGGTGGCAAGCTTAGCTGTGAAAGAGGGTCAGTTTGCTGCACACCCATTGTTAACTGATTTCTAAATATAGAAAGAATGAGGAGGAGGATGATGATGTTACGAGGGAATTGAAATTGTTCAAATATTACTTCGATTTTTTCTAAAGTCAGCACGTTATTATATAGGCGTGATATGTAACAGGGAGATAAATATAGGGTCCTTTTCAACAATTTAAAGTGGGCCCAAATGGGAGTCGATCACCGTGGAACTGTGGACACCAAATGGCTTAATCGGGCGGCCGACCTTATCCAGTGGGTTAAAAATAAAGCCCAAAGTCCAAGTGCATGAACCACGTTACCAAAGTCATAACACAACAAAAGACAGCACACAGTCAATTCGACACGTGCTACTTAAACGTGGATGTGCTTAATATCACACAATGAGAACGTTTTAATTTAAATTATATCTCACAAAAAGAAAATAAAAAAATATATTCCACATCACATAATGAGAACGTTTTAAATGTAAGATATTCTATATTTTATATACTAGCTTGCATCCCGTGCTATGCACGGGTTATTAAGATTTATATATTTTTATTTGTAGTATATATAATACTAATGAAATTGTAATATAAATAATTAAATACTAAAATTAATTATTATATAAATTTAATCTAAATATGTATAATTTCAATTTAAAATCAAATAGTATGAAATAATATATGATTGATAAGATTTGAACCATAACATTGATTTTATCTTTATGAATAATAATATAAATGGTTGTTGTTTGCGGAAATCGAACCTGAAAACTTATTTATATATTTATAAATAATAATGTAAATGTTTGTCGTTGGCGGGAATTGAACTCGAGAACTTGAGTATATTTATAAATAATAAAATTAATGCTTGTTATTGGCGGTAATCGAACCTGGAAACTTGAGTAGTGCATTCTTTTAATATTTGAATCTAACAGTTCTAATTATTGGATTAAGAAGATCTGACGGTCATAATTAAGCCGAAGAAACCAAACCGGACGACCAAATTATACCACATTTCAGTTATTATAGTTTAGTATAGATGCATCAATTTGGTTGATAAAGGCTTGTAAGTTGCATGTTAATCCAATTATGTAAATGAGAGCATTGAAATGGATTAATCAAGAGGTTGTTTGGTTGAAATATGATATATCCATCAAGTTAAAATTCCTAAAAACTGGTATCTTATCAAATTATTCTGTTAGCATGGAAGCGTATATCACAGTGTAGTGTTTATATTTATGTAGGTCACGTTGAGTTTTTAAAAAATAATATTAAAATTTTAATTTAAATTATATTTTTAGAAAATTGTAGTATTTTTTTTGGAAGGTGTTAACCAACCAACCAAATTATACCCTATTCTGCTTATAATAGTATAGTATAACAGTGAGGAACCGGAAAATATATATTCAAACAAAAAAAATTTAATTTTTGAATTTTGAATTTTTTTTAAGTCAATATTCCCCCGTCCCATGGAGGAGTATACATTTGGTTTGAGCACGGAGGTTAAGAAAAAGTGTAATTTAAGAAGAAAAAGTAAGAAAAGTGGGTAAGGTGGTGGGACCGGTTAATATTTTATATATAAAGTGGGTGTAGTGGAGGAAAACAGTGGATGTAGTTGGATTGTTATATTATAAAACTTTTGGTAACTTTTGAAATGTATAGAAATGAATGGGACATCCAAAAAAGAAAAGTGTATAGATTTGAAAGGGACATAGGGTAATAGAACAAGAGAAACGGTGACAAGGATTACAGACGTCGGGGGAAAAGAAGGTACACGTAGCAATTACGAGAAAAGTGCAGCACTTGGAAGGTAGGCGGGGGATAATTCGAAAAGAGGGATAGGGAAAGGGAGTGGGGAAAAAGCAAGGGCACAGGTGTTAAATTTACAAGCTTCACACGTCAACCTTTTTTTTTCTTTTTATTTGTCCTTTAACTACTTTATTTTTGGAAGTACATAATATATTTTGTGCTTTCTTTCACTCATTAATCTCTAGGTATAATCAGCCTCGGCGTAGCGTACTATGACTAGGCTCAAGAACCAAAAAGAACGAGCTACGGTTGGTGTGGCCAGTTTTTAACAAATTAAATTTAAACGGACCATTTATAACAGTTTTATCAAATTTTAAATCAGATCAACCTTGTTTGAAAATTGTGATCAAATCGAACTAGATTGCAATTAAATGGTTTGATATGTTTGGTTTCGGTTTTAAACCAAATTAGAAAATTAAATATTTAAAAAATATTGTCATAATTTAAAATTATATGTAGCTACTTCCTATAAAAAAGACATATTTGAAAATGTATAATTAAATAAATATTGTATAAGACAAACCTATGTAATGTTATATATATATTCTCAAAAAATGGTATACAAATATAATATAATATATTCATATATATTTAAATGATCCGATTTGTTTTTAATAGTTGGTTGGACACGAAATATAATTTTTTTTATTTATATCAAACCTAAATAAATCAAATTGTTGAAAAAAATAGGCTGTTTAGTCGGTTTGAATTTTTTTTGCTCAACTCTAACTATGATGCCTGAAAAGACATGCCTCCTCCTAGGCCTGTAAATAGACCGGAGTCCCATTATTTGTTGATTTAAATAAATATAGATTAACATGAAGATATTTGATCTCAAATATGATCTGACTAATGACTATTTGAATGGTAAATATTGAGCAAGATTGAAACTGTATTTATTATCTCAACAATGTTGATTTGGATAACTCAACATAGAATTGAAAATAATAGTATATATCACTGAAATCGGTACAGAATGAAGATTTGGTATATACATATGGTTCTGAGAAATGCAGTGAAGAAGTCGTCAACAGAAGTTTGTATGAAGTTCATTAATATGTTCAGGCAACGGAGGAATAAGGTTGAAGGCGTTTGAAGCAATTTTCATAATTAGTGTGAAGACCTAAAGAATTTTAGTGAAGCTGATTGGATATGACAGAAGACTTAATGATGCTTTGATTGTTAATAATATGGAGGCCTGAGAGCGGAACTAGTCGTCTGTGAACCAGACCAATTGCACTAGGAATTAGTGATCTCTGAAGGGAAACTAAATATTATTGTACAGAAAATTGTTTAGTGAGGAGCTGTAATTGAGGAAGAGCTGAAGTGGAAATATTTTATAAAGTTGATCCTGAAAGTGCAGCTTTGGAAAGGACAGTGACTTATATGCAAAGGTGAAGAAGTCCGGGGTACTGTATTGCAGTTTGAAAGTCATGTGCCATCCACAAGGTGTCTTGACCTAGGGCTCCAGGTTTTGTTTTTAAAGTAAAGTTTATTTATAAACTTTAACTAATTTATTTTATAAACTTTAAATAAAGTTTTTTTAATAAATGGGTATAAGTTTATTCTATAAACATTAAAATAATTTATGTTATATACTTTTATAATTTATTTTATGAACTTAAATTATATTATAATATAAACTTTTAAATAAGTTTATTTATAATCTTAACTTAGTTTATTTAATAAATTGTAAAGAGTTTAATAAATAAATTATTTTACACTTTAACATATAAAAACCCTCGCCTATAATATGTTTGCATACACGTATTTATTTATATGCCAGGCCAGGAAATGAACTTCAGAAATCTTTCTAAGAAAAATCAATAGATCTATATTACTTCATGTCAACACCTGGGAGGCGAGTTACAGCATGTACCCTGCGGCTGCTTGACTAGTCTATGTGGACTCTTATATTTTCACTTCAATACTGAGTGAAGCTGTCGACACTTGTGTGATCTCTTGCAAACGCTAAGTACTGCAGCCACTATCTGTCGACTGCTGGTGTGTCGACAGTTACAAACTCAAGTTCAAATGCTGTATGTATGTGTGTTGACACATGCTGTCCAGCAATGCCCCTATCTGTCTACTGTTATGTTCTAAAGCTATAGTGTAAAATTAATCCAAGTACTGGTCTGTGTAAAGAAGTCGACAGTTGGAAGTTTAATCCACAAAAGCCAAGTACTGGAACTAGAGAGAATCTTGTCGACAGTTATCAAAGCTGTAAGCATGTTAACACCTAGGTCGACAGTTACATGTTTATACAGATTACGTTGACACATGCAGCAAGCTTATCATCTAAGGCAAGACAACCACAAAGAGATGCACTTTGTCGACAGTTGGATTAAGTGACTGAAAAACTCTAAGACAAAGGTGGCTTCACTATGTTATAAACATGTCGACAGTTAGAGATTTTTCAATATAAAAAAATGCAAGGGATGCAACTGGTGTCACACATAAATACTGCAGCTTGTCGACAGTTACAAATGAAAAGTGGTCGACACTTGTATTGGTTATGGACAAACTACCACCTACCAAATTCAAATACTTGGACATAGTGAAGCCACGTGTATTCTATCTTTCTTGTCAAGTTACCTACCTATATATCCATCAGAGAATTGATTTTACTACAACTTCTCCAGCTCTCTATAGCGAAGCTCTGCAAAATTGTATTCTTAGAGAAATCATTCGATTTATTTAAGAATTACAAGGGGAAGTACTGTAAAAATCAATACTCACCATAAAGTCTTGCAAATCAGATACACTTATCAGCTTTACATCTTTGTTCTCTCAATTATTATTCCATACGNNTTTTTTGAGTGATAGATAAACACATGTATTGATAGCTTATCTTCATAGTTGTGTTTAGCTATTTGATGCTTTGATTTTACATCAAAGTTTGTAAGCACCCCTTTCGAGGATTAATTTTTTAATAAAAGAATTATTCCCCGAAGCTTGCTTGTTTGTTCATTTTTATTTTATTTCTCTGCAATTATTTCAGAAAAACGAAGAACATACATTCACCCCC
>PHNY01157066.1:9308-27087 GCA_003724115.2 Anethum foeniculum | reverse complement strand
ACCCGCTTTTTCCCTTGTTAATATCCATCTTCTGTTGTCTCTCAAGTTCACCAAGATCTTCCCGCTCTGATACCAAGTGATGTCAATATATATATTATATATTAACTGTATGTGTATAAAATAGAGAAAAGAACTCAGTCATATGCCTGTGAAAAGACTTCGCTTTTTATTTCTGAAAAGAAACAATACATATATGATGAAACAGACTCAAACTACTGATCCTGTAAAATAGGACATGACTCCAACTGACACCTAAACTCTATCTACCACANGCTCCTACATATACGACCAAAAAGACCAAAAAAAACAGCTGACCACTTCTGCAAACTACCAAACTAGACGTTAACATATTTGAAATAAATAAACATGTTTGAGATTACAAATTTCCAACAACAAAACCTAATCCGGAGAGTTGAAATGCTTGGGGTACGGAAGGGAAGTACACAAAGAAACGATAGAGTTGATGTGTAGATTCGGAGGCAATAACTGTTTAAACCCTAATGTTTGAAAAAACTGTACAGGTGACCAAGTTGATATAGAAATAATCCTATCGATTCATATGAGCGCTTGTAATCAAACAGTTTTGCGAGTGGGTTGACAGCAAATTGAATTTACATAAATTGTATATTCATGGATTGACAAATTTTGATTTTAAATAATCATAAAAATCAAACTTTAATAGCAAAGTGCAATATATATATTGTTTTAAAAATATAAATAACTTATGTAATTTATTTTTATAAACACAAATTACTTATATAAGAATTATAGGTCATGAAGTTTGAGGTTTTTGGGATTTTAATTTCTGTATATAGTTTAGTTTAAACTACTAAAAGAACAAAAATTCTAGCTCAATAAGTGTATCTCCAAAATTTATTTTCTCAATCATATTTTTATATAGTAAAAAAAGTACGTTTAAATCAATCTGTGTGTCATTAAATTTTATGTTATTTTAAACTTTTATAAGTTTTAATAGGTGATTGAATCGCAAACTAATCTGCACCAATTGTAAATCCGTGGCTCGAAACGTCAACTGTAATCACATTTATGTTTGTGGGGGGAAATTTCATACATTTGATTAATGCTAGCGTGCCTGCTGTTAAAAATTTTAGAGATTTGGTACGATATTTACCTCCTAACCGTATCAAATGTAGGACGCCTCTCAAGGTTATAAAAATTGAAATTTTAGAGGTTTTGTTTCTTTTCAATTTTTCACTCACATATGTTAAATTTATTTGATTGAAATTTATTCTATATATAACCAAAACTTAAAATTCAATAGTAATATCTTTTTGCTATATAATATATAATTATATACTACTAAATAATAATTATTATCTAATAAACAAATATACCTTGTCTTTTTTCACGTTTTAATAATTAACAACATATTTTTTCTAATAACCGACAATACTTGACAAAAAAAGTCAAGACATATATAATTTTCCGTTCAACTTTTTTTGAGTACAGATTTTAAACGAAAAATTATAATTTTGAGAAAGTCAAATCCGAGTTTAATTCTGAGTACTCGGAATCAAATTGAATTATCACCGATTCTTATAAAATCGTTTTAAAAACTGATTATTCAGAATTCGAATCAGACTATAGATAAAAGCAAATACTCGGATCGAATACTCTGCAAGTTAGCCGATATTTAGAACAATTGGCCCCGAGTGTTGTTACATTTTTGATGAATGATGAGCTCATTTGTTTAACGTGAATAATATGTTCAACAGAGACAGACAGTCTCTGTATAGACAGTGAACAAATACACCAACACAAGCCAAACCTACCCCTCGCATTTATTTGCCCTTTTTTCTCACCCCCTTTTCTTCTTTATATTCAGCCCATTTACCACACCCACAGTCCCACTAGTACAACTAGTAGTATTTCTTTTTGTGGTTTTCAAGGTATGACAAGAATGCCTTCAACCCCCTTTTGATTTTTAAAGCTAAAACCTCAATCCACCAAATCTCTCTCTGCGTACACACACAACATACATAAAGAAAATCACCAGCTTGTTGTCCTCTGTTCTATAAATGATTATTATTATTATTATCTAGTTAGAAAAACAACTACCAATGTCACTTTTTAGGTGTCTCCCGTTAAAAAGAATGGTACTTGTAAAAAACCAACTTTGGTTTCTGATACTGGGGTTGCTATGCTGGAGGCTCCGGCACAAGTGGTGGCAGATACACAACAACAGGGATGTGACATTACTCAAGAAATGGGAGATATCTTTTACCTTTTCTGGAGAATGTTCTAGAAACCTAAGTTTTCAAGTCCACTCATTGCATCATCATCATCTCTGAACAATGTGTAGGATGGTGGTAACGTGATATTGGCGGGACGGCTCAATCTGGTACTTTTGTTACATTGTGTGTAACTTAATTGTATACACTAGTACTTTACCGATGTATTTAGTGGGTTAATAATTATTCGTTAAAAGGCTGTATGTATTGTGTATAAGATTATACGATCCGTCCGTCCCAATCCCACGCAAATGTTAACAATTGGATGAAACGGAAGAAAGTAAAGGTTTAAAAATGTGTGTGAGCGCGCGCTGACTGGGTGAGGAAAAGACAGGTGAAGATATGACAAGTACAGGGAGGGGGTTCTGTAGTGATGGATAGGTGACAATAAATATTGCTATGTGTCTTTCATGGAAGTGTCCTATCATACCATAAATCTAATCTTATTTTTCTCTCTCCGTTGCTCCCTTAATTTTATCTTTAATACACGTCAACTTGTGTTTAAATTCTGCAGTATGATTTTCTTTGTTTTCATAAGAAGGTCTACTACAGTTTCATTGTATTACTGGGTGAAAGTAGTAGTAAGTGGCTTTGGTATTTGACATTTTATGTCTAACGACGCTGCTCTTACCAAAGCAACTGTGAGCTCTTTGATCTCCACTTTGTTGTCCACTATCAATGTGCACTAAATTAGCTTTCCTCCGTATATCGAAGAAGGGTCTGAGGGAGGATCAATTATACATTCAAATTAACCATTATGTTTAGTTATTCTCTTGTGATTAGATATGAGATATATCCACCCCAGGGAACGAAATTCGGAGTATATAAAAAAAGTTGTAAAACTTCCAAAACTTGGGAGGGGCAAATGTGTAAAAAAGGCAAAATACAGTCTGAAAAGCCTTTTCAAGTAATAAATGGAGGATCCGGAGGGTAGATAATGAGAGCAGGGGGTAAATGGAGTAGCAGTGTGTCTGTGCGTGTGATATGGACAAGAGGGGACTAGACTAATTAATTATTGGGGTACATGTATAGCAAAGTTTTTGTAGTAAATATATAGGTCCATGTTTTCTCGTGATGCGAGGTTAAAATCATTTCAAATATTATTAAATTTGTTAAATTAGTTCCAGATTAGATCTCGTAAAAGTGTGTAATAAATAAATAAATATTATTTAATTATATGTAGTCATAGTAAATTAAATTCCAGAAGTTATATTATAAATATATTTTATATAATTATGTAGTTGTAGGGAATTAAATCACGACGAAATCAAATAAGATTAATTATTACGTAGTTGTAGGGAATTAAATCATGACGAAATAAAATAAGATTAATTATTACGTAGTTGTCGAATTCGAATTTAAAGTGATATTATCTAAGATAAGTATCAAAATTTGATATTTTAATACTATTATGTTTCATTTAAAATGGTGTTTTCTTAATAAAGAGTATAGATACCGAAAACAATAGTTTATTCTATAACATTAATTTTATTTATTTGTACTAGTTGGTAACCCGTGCGAAGCACGGACCCGAGATTAAAAATATTAAATTAGTATTTGCAGAGAATTAAACATCATACACGTGCGAAATACGGATCGAAATTAAAATATTAGTATCAAATTAAATTAATAATCGTAAAGAATTGAATCCGATGAGAATATATAATAAATAAATACTACTAAATTATGTAGTTAAAATAAATTGAACCTACGTGCAGTTACGAAATTCCACCTTATAGTTCTGCTTCTGCACCCGGTAGTTGTTTTACTTGTTACAAAAACCTAACACGTTAGCTCGTTACTAATAGGATTCTTTTGTGAACGAATTGTATAACTATCTTATGAACCAAACATCATTATTATTTTAGATTATTAAATATTATTTAATATGACTTGATAATTTTCTTTTTTCGCTATAGTTTATATGATATTACTTTTTTGGCAAAATCTTAGAAGTTTTATTTAAATAGACTCCATCCGAATACAATCTAGGAATTCGATAGGAACATCACTCCTATCAAAAATACGATTAGGATATTTATATGACGCTCTTGCAAAACAATGAGCGACCACATTAGCGGATCATTTAATAAATAACATAGAAATACTGTTTGACTCCCGGAGCTCATGACGACAATCAGCCACCACCTGGCCAAACCATGATCTTATCTCCACCTTACTTCGCATTGCTTGCACTACTGCTAAACAATCTGATTCTATCTGTACCTCCTGCCAGCCATGGGATTTAATCCAAGAAAGTGCTTCTTTGATTGCTAAAGCTTCAGCAACTTCAACTTTTACCATCCCCGAACAGCACTTTGTTTTTCCTTCCACCAACAGACCATCAGCATCTCGAGCCACCATTCCCAGCCCATACTCCCTTCTTTCTGCAAATAGAGCAGTATCAACTGTTACCTTTATTGATTTCCATGTTGGCCTTACCCACGTAATAGCTCCATCCTCCATAACGACAAACCTGGACAGAGCACTAGAACAATTTACCTAGGCACAATTCCATTGTAAAAGGTACTACTTTGCTGAAGCTATGACTCTATTTACTCTTGACTATTTCCTCTCCCAAACTACACTGTTTCCAGCCCTCCATATTGCCCAGCACAAGGTCACTATATCTGCAAATTTATTTTTACTGTAAATCGCAAACATATCCTCCAGCCAGACCTCGAACACCTGAGTTTGGATCGATTGACTTCTTGGAAAGGACCTATTCCAGCAGCTCATTGCAAACGGACAAGATACCAGGATATGGAAAATCAATTCTTCAACTCCTCGACAGACAAGATATTTAGTATCTAACTCGACTCGTTTTTGATACAACTGCAATAAAGTTGGTAAGCATCCTGCTAAGGCCCTCTAGACTAAATGAATGACTTGAGGGGGAGCCTTGGTTTTCCAAAGCCGCGTTAAAACTTTCGACCGCACATCAGAGCTATAGTTGCCATTCAGTCACTGAATAAGTCTGTAGGCGCTTTTAACTGTGTAAGACCCTGTAAACTCATGTTTCCAAACAATAGTGTCTACATTATCCTGCTCATAGATTGGAGTCTCAAGTATAAATTTTTGGTCTCTAGAGTTAAACAAATCCATGATTACCTCGTGATCTCAGACCCTGCTGTCATTACGCATTAGAGCTTTCACTTTGTTGTTCTGAAACGATTCAGAAACAGTTGAGATATATGGATTATCATTGTCTGCAAGCCACGGTTGACCTGCAATCTATATTGATTCTCCAGACCCGATTCTCCAACACATCCCTGCACTGACTACTTCTCTAGCTTCCCACATACTCCTCCAAATAAAACTCGGACTCGCTCCCAGCTTTGAGCTTAGAAAATTCCCGTCTAAAATATTTCGCCTTATACACTCTGGAAACCAAGCTGTCCGGATTTGTCATGAACCGCCACCCTTGTTTCCCCAACATGGCTAAGTTGAAGCTTCTAAAATCTCTAAAATCTAAACCCCCAATTGATTTATGCTTGCATAGCTTCTCCCAACTAGTCCAATGAATCTTCCTTTTACCTTTCTGAGTAGAATTCCACCAGTATTTGATTAACATTTGTTCAATGCTTTTAGTTAACTCCATGGGCAGCAGAAAAACTCTCATCGCGTATGTCGGAAGCGATTGACCCACCAATTTGATTAAGATTTCCTGTCCAGGCTTCGATACTGGTTTCCTTTCCCATGTGCGAATTTTATTCTCTAGCTTCTCTCTAAGAAAGCCAACAAAACTGATTTTTTCTGCCCCAACAGATTAGGCAGACCCAGGTACTTACTATGCACATCTGCTTCATTCATGATCAATACCTGACAGATATTTACACGATTGTACGGGATCACATTAGAGCTAAAAAACACCGAAGATTTCTCCATACTAACCTGCTGTCCAGATGCTCCTTCAAATATTCCCAGAAACTCCAAAACTCGATTAGCCGCTTATGTGGAAGCCTTGCAATAGAGGTAACTGTCATCCGCAAACAACATGTGTGAAATAGACGGGGCTTGACGGCACACTTTAATACCGTGAATCAATTGCTTTGATTCATAATATCTCATCATCACTGAAAGTCCCTCAGCACATATTATGAACAAATAAGGGGATAAGGGATCCCCTTGTCTAATCCCACGAGACGGGATAATAGGGCCCATACTATGATCTCCATGCACTATATTATATGAAACAGTAGTTATACACACCATGACCAGCTTTACCCAATGCTCACAGAAGCCCATTCGCAAAAACATAGATTTCATAAAAACCCATTTGATTCTATCATAGGCCTTACTCATGTCAAGCTTTATAGCCATGAATCCCTCTTTTCCATATCTTTTATTCTTCAAATAATGCATCACCTCGTAGGACACCATAATATTATCTGAGATTAACCTTCCCGGAGTGAAGGCACTTTGTGTTTCTGAAATCACCACATCTAGCAACACTTTTAACCGGTTTGCCAACACTTTTGTTATAATTTTAACTAGCACATTACAAAGTGAGATTGGCCTAAGGTCACTAACCGTACTTGGATTCTTTTTCTTTGGAATTAAGACTAAGTTTGTTTCGTTTAAACCATCCAGAAGGACCCCTTCAGCAAAAAAACTTCTGACCATTACACTATATCCGATCCAACTATAGACCAATGTTTCTGAAAAAAACCAGGGGTCATGCCATCCGGACCGGGGGCTTTATCCGAATGCATCTGGAACAAAGCAAATTTAACTTCCTCCACCGAAACTTCCCTCATTAACTCTGCATTGTGAGCCGCTGTAATAGAAATCGCGACTTTATCTACAACCTCCACCCAGTTCGCTTCTGTAGCAGTTAATAAACTATCAAAATAGTTGGCTATCAGCTCTCCCATACCGCTGTCCCATTTAATCCACTCTCCTGCTGTATTTTGAAGTTTCTGTATAGAGTTGGATATCCTTCTCTCACTTGCAGCAGCGTGGAAATACCGTGTATTTTTATCCCCAGCTTGAAGTCAAAGTTGTTTCGAGCGTTGACGCCAAAACTTCTCTTTTCAGTTTAAATACACTCGTTAAATCAATAATTTTCAGTTTAAAGTAAAACAATGTCAATAAAGGCATTTATTATTATTTCTTTATTGTTAAAAAATATTTCCAATTTAAAAGTAAATCAAGACTTGGATGGATACTAACTAATAAAAAACAAAGTCTACAGGGAATAGAAGTCGTGTTAATAGTTGTGATTTAATAATATAAGATTTTAAAAATAATTATATAATTATTTAGTTAGTACCAAAATTTTAGAATACATAACCCTAGTACTATATTAATTTTTTTTACTATAGTTGTTTTTTTTTTTTGCACTTATTAATAGAGACTTAATAAAATTCAAGTATATTTATAACTAATGGGATGGACACTAACTAATAGAAAATAAAGTGGAATAGAAGTCTATTCGTGTAAGTAGCTGACTGAATAATAATATAATTAGAAAAATATAATTAGAAAAATAGATATTATTTAATAATGTAATTAGAAAAATATATATTACATAATTATCTAGTACCAAAATTTGGTACTTTGGTACTTTACCGTGTTCCATTTAAATATAATTTCGCTTATTAATAAAGAGTACAGATTCTAGTAAAGACAGGCAGGTAGATTGTGCGTGACGGTAAATTTAATTGGGACTAAAAGCAGCTGCAGTGTCTCTATTGTAAAAATATTACCAGTATAATACTGCTGCTTCTGCTGCAGCAAGTAGCAGACTGAAGTACTGAACCCAACCATCAAACTGTATGGTAATTACATACTCTCTCTATCCTCTAATTTGTATACATTACTTTTTAGCACGCTTTTTAAGACGTCGTTTAAGTATAGTTTCATAATTTTTTTTTGAATTTTTTTTCTGAATAAAAGTTTAATGTTTAAACTTTTATTCAGAAAAAAAAATTCAAAAAAAATTATGGAACTATTGTTTAAACTTTTATTCAGAAAAAAAAATTCAAAAAAAATTATGGAACTACAAACCTCGAAATACGTGCAAATAGTAAGCGTATATAACTCAGGGGACGGAGGGAGTACAATACATGCACATGTATATATACTATCAAGTCGTATCCCAGCAGTCGACACATTTTGCAATTACCAAAGACCACAATGCGGTTCCCATATCTTGGTTTTTATTGTTACCCTTACCCCTTGTCTTTCTCTCATACTCCCTCCGTCCCAGCAGCTTTTTTACGCTGGGGGAGGGAGTGCTTGACACGCATTTTAAGGCTTATAAAAAGTATAGTTCTATATATTTTTTTGGAAATTTTTTTTTTTGTATAAAAATATAATAGTTTAACTTTTATTCAGAGAAAGAAAATTTTAAAAATAAATTATGGAACTATATTTTCAAGAGCCTTAAAATGCGTGTCGAGTGCACGGTTCCCAACGTAAAGAATCTGATGGGACAGAGGGAGTACTACATTACTCATTTATCTTCTCAATTTTCTTGGCCAAGTCAATTTTCTTCTGGAAGTCACTTTTTTTTCTCACAAGTTCTCCTGTGGCGGGACAAGTTAGGACGATGAACAAAGAAACTGGATACAGGGTTCCAGAGCACTTATTTTATTTTCGGATCTACTCCCTCCATCTCATATTATGTGTCTTATTTTGATTATTAGAGAGTCAACTTGACCAACATTTGACCACAAATTGCGCATATTATATAATCAAGAAAATTTTAAAACTTATTTTATTAAAAAGTATATCTAATCCTCTTTAAAATCTATTTTTCAGTTTTTTAAAATAATTAATAAATCTTTTTTAATAATTGGTCAAAGTTTCGTCAAATTTACCCTCAAATAGTCAAAACAAGACACATAATATGAGATGGAGGGAGTATTTGTTAAAGTTTGATTAATATAATTACTTACTTGAATCACCATCCATTATATAATTACACTTGTATGGGTTGTAATTTGAGTCGAGCTGCTGAGCTCAAACTCTTTTAATGAGGCTTGACTCGACTTGAGCTCATATACGAGCGGAACTTGAACATAGTTTGAAGATTGTTTAGTTAAATGAGTCAAGCCGAGTATGTGCCGAACTCGATTAAAATTTGGCTCGAATTCGTAAATCATGCTCGGCTCGATTCGGAGCTCGTTTATAATTTCAAATAAATAATTATAAAATTATGATTTATTAAATGAGTCAGGTTCAGTCAAGGACTTAAACTCGTTTAACTTAAACAAACTACTTGACTCGTTTATTAGACGGCTCGAACTCATTTAGTGAATATTCCACTCGACTCGAGTCGACTCGAATTACAACCCTGGTTCTAATACATACAAGGAAAAGGCAAACGATTGATAAAGCTTTTGCTTAAAAGAAATAAATAAAAAGTTAATCCCAATAGCCCGCTGCTTAAGTCAATTAATAACGATTTTTTAAAGAATAGTACCGAGAATAACAATTATAGGAGCAGGTGGTTAAAAAATACCAGATTGTATATGCATGACAATTGACAACAGGATATCAAATACTACGCATTTTTCAATTGGGTGCTCAATCCGCAACAGTGGCTAGGGTATTGCTTACCAAATTCATATTAAAAAGTTAGATTAGCAATTACTACTTGGGTTTCATGTCATGTTATATGTTTAAAACTGATTACGCAAATGAAGGTTGGGTAATAAGGATGACATATATAACATGAGCCTGGCTAAATATACATACATATATATACAATCTCGCACGTGTATACATCGTCAAAACTCAACTCTCTTCTTTACCTCTTTCGGATGAACAAGGTGGGATGTGAGAAAAGTTTAACACTCACAGTACCAATTGAAAATTAGGGTTTAGATCGTTAACTTTTTTAGTACCAGGGTAGTGTACATGTGATACGCATGTATCCTCAGGGTAAGAAAAATGCTAAAAACCACCGATCTTTAAGAATGTTAATATGTTATATTCATAATTTGAGGTCAATTGTTACAACGACTATAATTTGGCTGTATAATCTATCGACAATGAACAGATAAATTTTCCCTATTGAATGCTAAATTGTATCTGTTATTTTTAGTCTGTTCCATATATGGTTGTAAAAATAAAGGAATGTACATAAAAGATCTGGCTAACCGGAATCAGACACAAGAGTAGAATCAAAGTTTAATGATTGCTAAGCAAGCTGTTGACGTTCTCTTGCCCTTTAAACCCCAGTCACATAGCTCCTCCACCTTGGATGTCTTTCTTTTTGCCCCGAGATAGCCTCTACAATTTGGTGCGCCACATTGACACTTAACCTCAGCTCCGAATTGTATAAATCTGTAATACATATACCATAAAAATCAGGTAGGCAGCTACAAACAGAGCGATGGTATCACGGAATGATAAAGGTTGCTGACAAAGTATAATATGAATATCGGTAACCATTCGGATAGTAGACAACTGTGTAAAAATAAAGCACCTGAAGGTATACATACAACTGTGCAGAAATGAAGCTCTTGAAGGTCATACCTATAATCATATGTTAACGGTTCCCCAGCTTGAATAGAACGAGCAGCGAAAACACCAATGCGAGTTTCCCCATCCAGTTGCCTGCAAAAACAACCAGAGAGAGAGATTGTGTTTGGACAAGCGCCCTTCATCAAAAGAAAGTAGCAAAAAGATCCGATTAATCTAAACATCCTGACAGTAACAGAATGACCCCCACCTAGCAACATGGCATCCCATCATACACAGAGTACAGAAGGAAAGAGGCCAGCAAGTTATTAAAACGCTTACTTGTCTGGTTGTCAATATGCTTAGAGAGTACAACATGAATAACACCGGCGGCAATACATGAAAATCGTTTATGACATCAAACCACATAAATATACATCGTATGGTGGACCCATTTTCCATGCGAACTTTACTTATAAGTAGCCACGCCGTGCAATGTCACAATAATCACCAACTTAATCTATAGGATGACTTAAGTACAGCATTGTTCAATTGTAAAACTATAGACTGTGATGAACAAAAGAATCCACATACTCCTCTCTGCATCCACGATAAGAACATATATGGAATTGTAACCAAAATCATAACTTTCCCACACATGTCGTATCCCTAAATATATACATAGCGGGCTGAGGTGGCTGGTATATTACATATAAACTTGTTGTTTTTGGTTCTCCGTGGATTATAAAGAAGCCACACTTTGAGTTTTTTATAGATTCAACAACACAATCAAGACACAATATCAATAAAGATATACTTGTCTGATTAGCATACTGACCATTTCTCCAGGTTACAGTTGGGATCACAACTGTGGTTCAAAAATCTAGAGGAGTTCCCTTTGAAAGTCGCATCGATTGTCAAGTCTTTATGAACTTCACATAGGTAAAAGTTCTGAGTGCCCATGTGCTTCATGTCCCAAAACCGTTGTTCACACATAGCATCACTAATAACTGAAACAGAGTAAAGTATGAAACAATATAATCATACAAAAAGCTATAGAAAGAACATCACATCACGATTGACAGTCTCAAGTTTTATGTAAACTGGATTATACACTGTCTTGAGAGTAAAATATTTACTAAGATTGCATATGTTCAGACAAAACTGAAGTGATAATAACTTAAGGACATTACCTTCTCCGACATACTCGATGATGAAATCACCTTTATTGATAGATTCAGCAGCCTCTACGCCCCAACCACAATTTTCCGTCTGAAAAAAAAAAGAAGAAGAAAAAAGTAACTAAAGATGGAAATATTCAAGTTTAAACAGCTAATAAAAGATAAAAGTCGGTGCATAGAACCAAATAAACTCTACCTTTACAACTTCAATCTTTTTTTCCTTTCGAAATGGTCTGTTAGTGCACGTGTCCAAGCAACGACAGGATTTTGAGCAGCTTATACATTGAACCCTATCAGAGCATGTTTAAACACTAGTCATAAACAAGACAGATCTCAGAACTTGTAGTTTAAAAGAGAACCGCATAAAACCTTGTTAGATACATGTGTAACATAAAGTACCTGCAGACACAATTCTCGGAGCAATCAGAAGAAATGCAAGTTGTACATCCAACATCAGCATCACCCGCATCACATTTTTTTTTCTTGACAAGGTAGATACCTAATTCAGTTGAGGACCACTGCTCATTTATAAATGCACATAATAAACACAAATTTTTTAGAAAAGAAAGTATAAAAAGGCAAGCAAGGATACTGCGTTTGATGTGAACGTAAGGAGGTGGCTCCGTTTCTGTCACAATAGTGTCTTTCCAAGTTTTATCAATATCAAACTCTTCCGGAACATATGGTAGTGGTAAGCGACAGAATACTTCCTAGAAACAGGATATAAAGGTCAGCCCCGATTTTATTAAAATTTAATAGACAACATTAAATACTTGAATGCTTTCTCAGTTTCTCTGTTATGCATATTCATTATACATATACAAATCTTGAAGAAAATGCAGTTCATGTAATTTCAAAAGTAAGTAGGAAGTTACCTCAATACTGTTCATTGGCACTGCAAGCTGCTCTTGAACAAAAACAACTTAGTCAAACTTTTGGAGAAGGAAGAATAAATTACGAAAGCAAAATTAAGCTTCTCTTATAGACTATCCTGTCCAATTAAAATGTTTTCTTTCTGTAAACTGCATGTACTAATTTCATCCCATGATGTAGCAGACACGGTATGACAATATATTACTATTATTATCAATATAGTGTCGCATTCAATTCCAAGATGTTTAGTCTGATAAAGTATCCAAGGATCTTTTAACAGAAAGCCACATATCCTAGCTCGCATATCACCCCAACTAATCAATTGCAATATCATGAGAGAAGAGAGAAGAGTAAAGGTAAGGTGAACGCATGTGAAAATAAACAAGCACCTCAACCACATAGTTACAGCATGCGACATATGCCCTTAGTAACGTAAGATTCTTTACCAGAAAAGTTTGTTCAGTAGTAAAGTATTTACTTCTAAGGGGTAGTTTGATGCTTAAGGCCTTAACAAATTACAACAAACAAGCAATTGTAGAAGTCCTACACAGCTAATATAATATTTTACTCTGGTATCTCTCCTAGATCAAACGATTAAAAACTTTACAAGCGGCAATGTTAAGAAAAGAAAAAGGTACAAAGAGGGTACGGATTATCTTTCAAACCAACGAAACAACAAAGTAATAAGAAAAAGAACACATGGCATGAATCATTCATTTGAACCTTTAAGATTAATGATACAAGAAAATGATTCAGATGCATACTCTTTGTGAGTGCTCAGAACAAACTCAGATAGTAACAGATGACATGCTATATCATTTTCAAGAAAATAAGCAAATTATGACCCAGAGTTAATTGATGAGATTCCAAAGATCTATTGACATTTAGTAGGTGAAATTCCTGATAAGTGATAAGTAAGACATTGACCTTGTTCTCCTGATGCCAATCAGTAGGGTGCTTCCAACATATGGCTTGCCCAGGTTGGTCATGTAAATGCATAACATGCTCCGGGAATGGTGAACATTTTGCATGCCAAGCTAACTCACACCTTACACATCGCAACAGTTGGAACTTTTGTTTGCAGAGAAAGCAAGCCTATAGAAGAGAGAGTGTCATATATACTATTGTAGACAGTAAACAGCAAGTACAAAATAGCATATTAAGACTTAAATAGAAACTATGTTCCGTTAGTCTTTACAAAGAAGAAATTCTTTTGAGAACTACTTAATAAGAGCTAAAGTTTTTCATGAATTTCATTCCGTTAGTCTTTACAAAGATGAAATGCTCCAACGAGTTTCTTGAATCCAAGTCTAGACCTCTCACTTTACTCAAAGTCCTCCAGTGTAGTAATGATTATACTTCCTCCTTTCCACTAATTCTTGTACTGAAAGTATATATGACCCATATCTATTTGTTTTGTCTAATTTTTCTTTTATTTATTTGTCACATAAAAGTAAGTATTTAATTTTTGTGGGGGACCATTTAGGCACCTTATATGAAATGCTTGCTGTTGGAGCTAGGAGGGTGCCAAATGTGATGTGAAGTGAAAATAAATTATTATTATTATTATTATTATTATTATTATTATTATTATTATTATTATTATTATTATTATTATTAATGTGTTGGCAATGTTTGGCAACCCTAAAGGATACCTCTATTGGAGATGCTCTTATGGCCTATATTAATATACATGTAAATTTGGATTAAGGTTAACCATTTTATTTATGCATATTGACGCTGTGGTCGTCTAGTTTTGGAACATGGGTGCAGAATACAATGTCAAGATATAAGTATGAGTTTTATGACAAGATATAAGTACGAGTTTTATGACAAATATGGGCAATTGCATGTCTCAAGCACAAGTGTACAACCACATTACAAGATGCATTTACAGGAACTTAGGCACTTCAACCCAACTCGAAACAAATTTTTACTCGTCTTTTCGAAACTTGTGTCACCTGACTTGTTTTCATCTATCCGCCACATAACTACAAGGTTTAGCCTAACAAATACCCCCTCTTCTTAGTAATAACACCGTGTTCCAGAATTTTTTTCGGAAAGTTTAAAAAAGAAGTGTGCAGAATTTATTTACACAGCTTGTTCCTGAATAATTTTTTTGGAAGAAAAGGAAAAGAAACCTAAAGAACTAGGAAGAATCTTTCTATATATTTTTCTCCAAAATTTTCTTCCCATTTTTGGAAAGATAGGAGAGAAGAGAAAATTACTCATTTCTAATTTTCTCTTTGCTAGATTTGGGAACAGAGTAAGAGGTCAAGGTTTCGAACCCCGGTGCAGGCATGGGTGTGTATGTATTTAAATTTTTGTGATTGACATTTACCTTAAAAAAAGAATAATATAAAATAATTTCACCACATACTTAGTCCACTGATGACATACTCCTCTACCCATGTCGAGTTGTTAGTCCACAACTAAACATATTGTCATAGCATAGAATGTTATTAAGACCGTTGAATAAAAAGCTACATGACTTACATGCTGAGGACACTTAAATTTTCGTGATGACGAAACTCCAAGTCTTTGCTTTGAACAAATTAAGTGATATACAGCTTCACAACCACGTGCAGAGCATAAAATCCCTGTCCCAGGATGGACTAATTTCTGGCAAGTGCGACACTCAACCTGAAATGGATGTCAAATAGTAAGTTGCACCATTTGTCCGCTTCAAGCAGAAAGTAATTTAGGCTTCATATGTAAAAGTAAGAACACAAAAGTACCATGATTCTTTAAACCAGTCTTATCAGAAATACTTTATCATGGTAAGGTACTTTGACATAAGAACATTAAGAAGGTAAACAATAAAAATTAAAGGAGTAAAGTTGGATCTGTTTCCATGACTAACAAGTAACTTGTTGGATTATTCTTTCAGATTTATGTCAACACCAGTAAATTTATCACGGGCTCGTGTGTTTAGAATTCCTTTCTTTTTAACCTTTACCAAGCTCCTCAGCAGAATACACCAGACAAAATTCCATGGCATGGACGCTTAAGCCGCTTAATAATTTGGTGTTTCGAAATTGGTCCTAATTTAGTTTACTTAAACAAGGCCAATAATCAGAAGCCAAAAGAGCTTGCTAACTTCAACAAGACTCCTTGTATAAAACCACAAGTTTGATGCAAATATTCTGTGTGAAATAGAATAACATTCATTCCCAATAGGATTGCAACAACACCTATACACTCAGCAATACCAGCTTTGTCAATTTTTGGAGACGGTCAATCTAATTCCTTTAAGTTGAAAAAACTCATACAGAATACAAAAGAACTGGGTACTTAATTATTTCAACCAAAATATGCCTAAATCGTTCTCATCTAGAGATGTGAAAGTAAGACTTGCCAGTCCTTGTCTTTTCTTTAGAAAAAATTAATTGAGAAAACTACTTGAGCGAATCTTCTGTAATCTATCACGAAACTGACTACGAATTACAATTAAATTGTAAAGAGGTCTTTTATTGGTAAAACAAGTGGGATTGTTGGTTGAACAGAGATCCAAACCCGTGACTTTTAAGTAAAGAAGGGAGAAATACCTTTCTAGCACTAGGTTATCACTGAATCCTCCTTCTACCAATTCTATTTGCTTCAACAGAAATACGATTAAAAAATGGAAATACACAAACAAACACTTGCAACACAAAAGGGCTTTCAAATTACCCCCAAAATGAACATTACCGATTCTCTGCCATTCAATAAAAAAAGATACTAATTTTACAAGAATAAAATGTCGAAAACAGGCATAATGTAAACAAATAGAGGGGAAACAAAAAGATACATTACCAATTTATGTGGGCCTAGTAAGGGAAGAACACATTTCCGGGCAGAAATTCCTTCCGGTGACTTATCTTCTTCTCCGGGAGTAGTAGTAGTCTTGGTGTTGCGACGACACCGTTTCAAGACACTTAATTTCTTGGGACTTTGAATAGGGAATCGAAGGCGTTGCTCCCAATCGCTGCAATTATCATTTGTATCTAATGTTTTAAGTGAATCCGGTGCCGGAGAAGTACTTGACTCGCATTGATCAGGGCAAGGGATTTCTGAAGTTAAAGATGTACAACAGGGGTTTAACAATGTCCCTAAATCTGGCATTCTTGATTTCTTCAGAGAGAATCTACAGAGACACAGAGAGAGAGAGAGAGAGAGAGAGAGAGAGATGTGTCTGATTGTATAAATGTATGTTAATTTTTAGGGGGGTTGTCTGAAATGGGTTTTGGGGGGATAGATAGATAGATAGATAGAAAGCAGACGAATGTTACAGAAAAATATTTAGTAGTAATAATTAAAAAAGGGACGCCTTATTCTTTTGGCGGGAAAATGAATTTTTGGCAGTTGCAAAGAGGAGGGCTCATGTTTCTACGCGAATAGCCTCGTGTTTCAAATTTACGCATTAGGTGAATTTGTTTGACGTTGAGTCGTGTTGTTTGACCCTTTTTGTTCTAACTTAGGGGCCAAGTTTGTGCAAGGAACGGAAAGTATGGTTTAATTATAAGCTAAATTAGAGACAACAATCCGTCCTATATATTTCAATAATCAACATTTAGTGCATGTTTGGCTTGAGAACTTTCCGGCGTTATACGTTTTACGGGTTGTTTGGCAAAAATGAAGAACGGTCTTATTCTCATCATTTTGAGCCATAAATGAAAAGTTAAGATTGTTAACTTTTAGTTTTCCACTTTCTTAACGTAGATTATTATAATTAATTTTTTTGTATGTGTTGACACAATATATTATCAATATGAGTTGTAGCACGTATATATGGCCTAGTTGTAACAATTACAATTATTTGTACTAATTTATATCTTGTTTCATGTATGTTTTTTTAATATTATATTTTTTATTTTTTTTATTTTTTATTTAAAATTACCCATTTTATTTCGAAAAAATAGCAAACTTTTTTATTTAAATTAGAAATATAATATGTTTTAGTTGAAAAGTTAATTAGTTAATTATTAGTAAATATAATATTTTATTTTATTTCGAAAAAACAGTTACGAATTTTGTATTAAGTACTCTATTCAATTTAGGATAACTACTTAACTAATA
>PHNY01157057.1:7978-18821 GCA_003724115.2 Anethum foeniculum | reverse complement strand
TGTTATTTTATATTGAATATAATCGAAAAATATATTAAAAAGCTATTGTATCATTGTATTTGATAATTCATTTAAAATATTAATATATTGCCGCCGCGAAGCGCGGCTTATTGTCCTAGTTCTCCCCTAATTGATTATACTTCCGAGATCTCTCTCTTCCATTGATTATCTCCCCTTATTCTCTATCTTCCTTATTTCTCATTTTCCCTCCTCATTTTTATATTCTTTCTTTTATAATCTCAAAGAAGAGGAAATAGCTGCGTTGCCTAGTAAAGATCATGATATTGGTATAATCTACAAAGTTTTTAAGAAATATAGGAAAGTAAAAGAAGAATTCTACGCACCTCGCGTAGTCTCAATTGGGCCACTTCATCATGGTAAGAGCCACTTACAAGCCATGGAAACGTACAAATTAAAATGTTTGGAGAACTTAAAAATTGAGTGTGGAATCAAGCTTTGGATTTGAATTTGGATTTGGATTTTAATGATACTCAATCCGAAACTCGAAAATCCAAACCTGATCCGAAACCCGAAACCTGATAAAAATTCGAAAAATAAATAATATATAATATTTACATATTCTATTATATAATATTTTATACATAAATATATAATTTATATATTTTTACTTTATTATTTAAGTAGTAATAGATTAATGTCAACACTTATTAAATGAATAATAATTCTTTTTCTCGATCTCAAATTTTATTATTTAAGATATATTTTTAAAATATTTATAGTAAAGATTTATTAGTGATCAAATACTAAATATTTTTATTAACATATATTATATTTCACTTATCATGTCAATCTGTGCAATGTAATACGTTTGAATACTTATTAGTTTAATATTTTTATTTTTAGTTATTATATAAATATATTAATAATATTATATTATTCGTAATTCTGGATACCCAAAAAACCCGAGCCGATCCGAAACACGACATATTTGGATTTGGATAATCCGAAAATATTTGAATTTGAATTTGAATTTGAATTTTACAATACCCGACCCGAACCCGACCTGTTGCCATCCCTATGTCTAAATATGACACTAGCAATGGAGGTCGGATCCGCTCCTATTATCAAGATTTCAAGTTTAGTCATAAATAGTTTTCTAAGATGATTCTGCTTGATGGCATTTTTATTATTCTGCTGATTGGAAAGGACAAGGCGCGCTTCAGAGGACTAGCCTATCCATATCTTTTTGGTAAGAAGTCATGGATGACTAGTGACATAAAGCATGATATGTTGTTACTTGAGAATCAGCTTCCACTCTTTTTCGTTGAAGGGCTATTAAGGATATTGGATGATCAACAAAAGGACTTTTCTGATTCTTTTTCAAAAGATTTGGGCAAATATTTTAGGGAAGTGGGGATGACAAACAGACTAGAGAACATTGATTTTAAATTTGCATTCCATTTAGTTGATTTCCTACTTCAACTTCACCTACCGCCTACCACTGAACAACTTCCTACCACAGAACATGTTATGCTGAATGTCAGATCTGAATATACCAGAAGTAGAAGTACTAGTGAGCTACAAGAAGCTGGGGTCCATTTCATTCCACTACCTTCAGGTGGATTATTTGAGGTATTATTCAATAAAGTTACTGGAGAGCTACGTATTCCACAGTTGACAGTAAATGATACAACTGAGACATTTTTCCGTAATGTAATAGCAATGGAACAATGTATGTACTCGGAGAAGCACATAACCAGCTACATAATCTTCATGGACAACCTTATTGACACAGCCGAGGATGTGAAATTGCTAGTTAAGCATAAAATTATTGACAATATACTCGGTAAAGATCAGCTAGTCGCAGACCTATTCAACCATCTGCACAAGGAAGTAGTAGAGGATCAGAGAGACTTTTACTTTGCTGATACTTGTCATGATCTGAACGAGTACAGCAAAGACTGCTTTCACCAGTGGAGGTCGAGCTGGTTCAAGTGGAAGTTCATCTTGAAGAATAACTATTTCAGCAATCCATGGTCCTTCATCTCATTCATAGCTGCAGCTACAGTAGTAGTCCTCACTATTGTCCAGACTGTGTGCGCCATAGCAGGACTAAAGTAATCGATGAACAATTCTCATACCCTGGCGTTCAGTTTAACTTGTGAAAGCTATATGCTTTTCTCCTTTTCATCATGTACTTTTCAGTAATCAGTCGAGTGTTCAACTATGTATTGTCTAATTCAGTTGTGCTATAATGCTATGTATGCGTTGTCATTATTTTGTTATGTAAGCGTTTCAGAATAATATCTTTGATGAATTGATCTGCATTTAGCATCTTTACAATACTACAGCGTTTTTATACTGATCAATTTTGGTTTATTTAACATGAATTAATAACGTAAATGTAATGAAAAAGATGGCATGCCACGTCATTAATATTCCATTTCAAATATAAACGTTTTAAAAAATTGATTGTGATAAAATTAAAAAAAAAAAAAAACAAGTTAGCAAAACATTTTCAAAATCAAATTACTGTTCGGGGTGAAATGATTTGCTTTAGCGCCATATTTCAGAGTTCAAATAATTTGATAATGAATTGACTAGTAAAGATCATCATGCATGCATGCTAGAAATTAAAGATCGTACATTTTGGCTTTTGCTTCCGCTCCAGTCTTAAAGGCTTGTTCAATATTCTTAGAACCAGCCATGTCAACAAGCATAAACGCCCTCCCACAGCAGGAGCATCCTGAATAATTTGTCAAACTAGGAAAGGAGTAAATTTTACCTAAAAGGTGCCCTAAAATTATTGACAATTGATTTACCTGATTTATGATAAATAATGTATGCCATTGAGTACGTTGAGTTCTTCGTACGAGGAAAGATTTGGAAAAAAAGATCGCTAATTTTATATGATAAGATTGAGAAAAAAACGGGTATAAGAAATCTTTAGAATCGCGGAAAAGATAAACATACACATTAACAATGGCAATATGCACCATGAATAAGACCAAGATCAACATAACAAACTTGTATCTATATTGTATTTTTACGTATTGTATTATGAAATGGTAAAACCGGAAAAGAGGTTTTTGACACGAGCTTACACCGAATGAGTTCTATATAGTAGCTTACAAGACTGAAAAGTAACTAACTCTAACAAACTATTGACAGTTGTAACCATCAGAAATCTATTACATCAGCAATGATCAGCAGTGAACAAAAAATTCGAAGATGTGAATAAGGAGGAGGTGAATGAATTTTTTTTTCATATGGACTAACATTTCCCAAAACAGAAGAAGGAATTCTGTTAAGCAAATAAGTAGAAGTGAAAATGCATCCCCCCCAGAACTATGTAGGTAGTTTTGATTGAAATCGTAATGCTCTGGACATTTCCAACAAGCTTCTATAACGTCTTTCCACCCTACCGTTTTGTTGAGGGGTGTAACGGTATGTAGTCTGATGTATTACACCAGTAGAAGCAAGAAAAGATGATAGATCATGGTTAATAAACTCCCCCTTATTATCTGTCCTTACACCTTTAATAAGGGTATTAAATTATATAGAGACATATACATAAAAATCTTTTAAAGACTAGGTGACATGTTGCTTTGTACGAAGAAGAATTGTCCAAATGGCTCGTGTATGATCATCAAAGATGGTTAAAAAATATCTGCAACCACTATGGGTCATAGTCTGATAAAGTCCCCAGACGTCACAATGGATCAAGTCAAAAGCATTAGTTGCTTGTGAAGAACTAACTGGAAAGGGAAGTTTACACTGATTTGCTAGTGGACAAATATAACAACGGGGAAAAGTATCATGTTTGGGAACTTCTAACTCAGAAATATGTAGAAGACTGTTGATAGGAATGTGTCTTAATCGTTGATGCCACAAATAAGGCGAGGTTTTGTGAACAGATAAGGAACATGGTGAAACAGAATTGGTAGAATCAGGAAGTAGCTGATATATAATCCGTCAATAAGAGTACCAAGTACCAGCTGTTTGTCATTAGTGTCTTGTAAAATATACTTATGAGGAGTAAAATAGATTTTAGAGTTGTGTTGTAAGGACAATTTACTGATGAAAAGTAAATTGAATTTGAATGAAGGAACTAAAAGAACCTCATTAACTACCAGAGATACTGAATGTAGGTAGACTGAACCAGTATGTGTGACCAATGCGTTGTCACCAGTTGGAAACTTCATAGTAATAGAACAATTTAAAGGAGCAACATTATGCATTAAAGTTGAATTACAACACATATGATTTATTGCACCAGTATCCAAGACCTATGAGATTTATCAGAAATAGTGGTACAAGATAAGGCAGTACCTGCAATGTTATGATTTCCCAAAGTAAACTGATTCTGAATTCCTTGTATTGGATTTTTCTACAAATTCTTCATAAGAACATTCATCTGAGATTGGATTGCCTCCATTCATTGTGAGATAGAGGCATAATCCTGAAGTGGAGGAATAGAAGGAGCAGCAGCTATTCCAATTGGAGATTTTGAAACTTGAAATGCCTAAACGGATTTAGGTGTCCTTTATGATGGTTTTTGTTGTCCAGCAGATGCAAACTTGGTAAACTGTCATTTTTTACCCCTATTGTTGGGATGATATGGATGATCTTGTGGATATCCAATAAGTTTGAAGCACTTATCCTTGGTGTGATTTTTTCCATGGCAATATGTGCATTCAACAGCCGATTTATCAAAAGACTTATATGACTGAAACGAAGTATGTTGTTGTGACTTAGGTAAGTTTATCATCATAGCAAGAGGACTAGTATGTTGAGTCTGCCTCTGCTTCTCTTCCTGTTCAATCAACATGAATGTCTGATTTATTGAAAGCCAAGGATTCATCATTAAGAGTTGTCCCCTTAATGGAGTATAGCTTGAATGAAGTCCCATGAGAAATTGAATCAACTTAGTTTTCTCCATTTGATTCTCCCATTCTTTAGTTGTTCCTCAAGTGCATTTGACCATGGGCTGTAGAGACTTAATCTCATCAAAAACCTTTCAACTTATGAAAATATATTTCAACATATTCATTGCCTTGTTCAAGCCTGAATAATTCCTTTATAGAATTTATGTCCACTCACAGAAAAAAAAATCTTTCACTCAATTCATCTCAAACATCTTGTGTACTATCTAGATAATTCATTCTATTACTCATTTCTTCATAGACACTATTTAAAATTCATGTAATTATTATGTCGTAAACTCGATTCCATTGAGCAAACAACACTTATTTGACATCTGGAGCAGAAAATTCACCATCGACAATGACTAGCTTATTTTAAACAGATAAAGCGATTTGCAAATAGCGCTTCCGGGATACATAATTTTCAGAACCAAGTAACTTCTTAGAAATCAAGATCATACCCGGTTGATCATTATTGTGCAGATATAATGAATATAAATTGCTATTGATATTCGTATTTGAACCAGATGTATTAGAAGCATCAGAATGATGTGTATTACCATAAATATTACCAGGAGTTGCCATAGGAGGTGTTTGTACAGCATGTGCATAAGAAAGATGATGACTCGAACGCATCTGGTTGAAAATTCAATGAAAAGAACCAATAATCTGAAGCAAAACACAGTGAAACTGTGTGGATTTGTAATCGGAATCAGCGACAAATCGAATAAAGTGAAAGCTAAGAATCTCAAATCTATGCGTTGTAATTGAAGAAAACATAAAGCTTAATAGTTATTGGAGCTCTAATACCATTTAGAGTTGCGGAAAAGATAAACATACACATTAACAATGGCAGTTTGCACCATGAAGAAGACAAAGATCAACATAACAAACTTGTATCTATATTGTATCTCTACATATTGAATTGTGAAATGGTAAAACTGGAAAAGAGTTTTTTAACCTGAGCTTACACCGAATGAGTTACTCCCTCCGTTCCTATTTACATGTCCGAATTATCTATTTATTATTTAAAAAAATTAAAAATTACGTATTAAACTAGACATGCTCTTTTTTAATGATGTAACTTATTCTAACTTTTGTAATTATATAATATGTGAAAATCTTAGCCGTTTGGCTTACAAGATTGAAATGTAAAACTACATATTTAACAAACTTTTTTGTTTATGTTTCTCAAAATTAATTTTAATCTGTTGGATTTGTTTAAATATAAGATGGTTTAGTTGCAGAAAGAAATACAGGATCCTATTTTATATGTACAGATAGATAGTTTTAGTTGAAGAATTAAAGAAATACGTAAGGACCTACGCATGTACGAGAGGGATTTGATGGATGTTGGTGTTTGATTATGGAGAAAGGAATGTGATATAATAAATAAAATTAATATATAAAAATAGAGTTTGGGGGGAAGACTAAATTTTTTTTGAGCGAGTATAAATTTGTTAGGATAATAATTATAAAGAAAATGAGTATAGGAACAAATTAAGCTCTAGAGGAAAGATTGAAAAAAATGAATAACTACGTTTATAATAATTCAAATTTTGTTTTTTTTTCCTTTCATTTTTATTTATCTTAATCAAATATTAGATTTAACTAGTTAGATATCCGTACGATATGCGTACGATATCTTTATTAATTTCTATGCTTTTTTTTTTGCTAAGCAATTTCAATGCTTTTTTATTTGTATTATACATAGATTTAATGAAATTTTAATATGAACTAAATACTAAAGTTTAATTACTATATAATTATAACGTTAGTTAAAGAGTATATTATTTCTAATTAAAATCGAATAGTATAAAATAATATGCGATTTATTAGATTTGAACTATATAATTTTTTGCATCTTATTTAAATAAAAAATATAAATATTTAAATTTAATATATCTTTTCATTTAAATCTAACCGTTTCATTTTTTGTTTTGCAAGATTGAACAGTTACTAGTATTCAAAAGAAATAATAAAAAATAACTATGAATCAAATTACAAATCATTCATTACAGATAAAAATACCGAAAAGAATAATGTAAATATCAAATACGAAGATATATAAACATTAAAAGGAGCATCTACAGAAGTGTTACTCCCGCTCACGTTTCAGTTCACAGCTACCGAACCAAGCAGCTCAACCAAATTGTGCCTGTTTCTCCGTCTTATTGCTATAAAATAATGTTGAGCCTTTAAAGTTACCTTCTAGCTTCATTAATGTTCACACTAAAAATTGAAATTATCAGCCAAAAGTTAAACTGTATTCGACGAATAACTAGTTTTTATACATAAACAAAATTCAAATTCACATAAACAAATAAATAACAAACTTAAACTGTTTTTATCTTAAAAGATTCAACACGGCAATTATAGTAGGTAGTAAAGGTAACGACAAAGACATAAAAAACAAAAAGGTGACCGACTTTGGAAAACCTCTACTAAATAAATTCAGAGGAAGTTGAATGTTCTTTTACGTCTTAAATTGGGAGTTGCTCTTACATTCTTCTCCGGCATTCTGCAATCCAGGTTCCCCTCTTTGCTGCTCTTATACTAATATTTAACATAATTAAATCAATGTTCAAATAAGTTGTTTACATGCCATGTATATTTAGAAGCGCTTAACTTTGTCATAATTGCTAAACTATATGAGAGGGAATATGTAAAAAAATTGTCCTGGTATAGTGGTTGAGCTGTTGTTGAGTTCAAGAGTACTGCATATGCGTGAGTAATCAATTAGTAAAAAAATATGTAAAAAATATTTAGAATAGTGCTAGGTACCCCGAATTGGTTTCTAAAACTATTCCCTAATGATGTTGCATGACAGTTCGCGAATTTTAATTCGTCTGCGCATATGTATACACACGGGTCACATATTATTATTAGAAAGTTACCAATTTGCTACACATAAGCATTTGTGAACGTTTTGGGAGCCGATTCGGGATACCTAGCATTTCCAAATATTTAAAGTATTCGGGCTGCATGATATATTTGAAAATCACTCAGTATGGACTAGGGCTGCACATGAGTTGAGTAAACCGATCAAACCGACCCAACCCAACCCTTTTTTAACCCGAATAACCCGATCCAATGCAAACCGAATAATAGATGGTTTGTTAATTGTTCAACCCGAAGGTAAATGGGTTGGGTACGGGTTACAAATATTTTTACCCTAACCCAACCCAACCCGATTTACTAATATGATACTTTTAATTTTATATAATTTTTCAAGTTTTATATGAATCTACACTTCTTCTTATATGTTTTTGTATATTATCTTTTCTTCTCACCCTTATAAAGATTGANATTATGGTTGCTATTTCTTACATTATTCATTTTCATTTATAGATGTATGGTTACATTTCGTGCGTGTGCTTATTATTTATTATATGATATGCATTACTAAAATTTTTAAAATGAGAATAAGTGATAGATATACAATATTGAAACTTTTTAATAAAATCGTTCAACCCATTCAAACCGACCCAAACCGATGTACGACGGGTAGGGTTGGGTTACAGATTTATATTTCATGGGTTGGGTTAAAAAATTTCAAACTGATCTAATTGGGTCGGGACCGCCTCCAACCCGGCCAACCCGACCCATGTACAGCCCTAGTATGGACCGTGTGAATTACTGAATTTACATGTCATAAATTTTTTACCTTCCCCCGTTTCAAATTAGTATAAAATATTGATTTTTAGTAATTTAATGTTCATTCATCTCCAATAATGCTCCTTATAATCACTCTTATTTTATTTTATAAAAGTATGTTATATACCTAGAAGTGTAAAAGAAAGTGGATGGAAAGAAATATAATGTTTTTAAAAAAATTTATTAAATAATATTAGTTAAGAGTAACTGGTGCGTCATACAATTGAGGAGAGAGAATAGAGCAAATAAAAATATAAAATTGTCATGTTTCTCAAATTTTAAGTTAGAACTATTTATAAATGAGTAGTACTATATACACAAAATGTTTATTAATGTGAATGCAGGGCCCATTTCAATCAATGCTCGTCACATATTCATTTTATGAAATTTTTTGTATATAATTTTATGACCTAGCATTATTCTTTATAAAGAGTCTCTTGGAGATGCTCTGAGCAGTGAGCACAGATGCAGTGATCGCTGGTGAAAGTTCAAACAAAAAAAACCGCGTCAAACTTTAAAATGAATTTGTAACTCTAGATGATATAAATCAAACTGCAGCGATTATAGAAATTGAGCATACACGTACAGAGAAGGATAAGTAATACTCTGTCCCATTCAATTCTATACACTTTCCTTTTTTAGATGTCCCATTCATTTCTATACATTTCAAAAATTACTAAAAGTAGTAAAGTTTTATAATATAAAAATTAACTACACCCACTACTTTCTTCCACTACACCCACTTTATATATATATAATATTGATCGGTCCCACTACTTTACCCATTTTTCTTACTTTTTCACTTTAAATTACACTTTTTCTTAACCTCCTTGTCCAAACCAAACGTATACTAATCATCGGGACGGGAGGGAGTATATAGTACTATATACACTAAAACTTTCTCGCAGATTACAATCCAATGTCCCCCAAGCTATATATACATGATATTTTCTGGCAACTGAGAGGGGGGGCACGCCTCTGACTATGTTTTTTTTTTTCCTGATCCTGTATATACAATAAGGTACGTGATTGCGTCTGTGTGATTTTGCCTTCCAGTAAAAGAAGATAAAGATGGAGGATGCCCGTGAAAGTTTAGAATCTTTTCTGGAAGAGGAGATAGCTGCATTGCCTAGTAAGGAACACGATATTGGTATAATCTACAAAGTTTCTGAGAAATACAGAAAAGTAAAACAAGAATTCTACACACCTCGCGTAGTCTCAATTGGGCCACTCCATCATGGTAAGAGCCATTTGCAAGCCATGGAAACTTACAAATTAAGATGTTTGGATAACTTAAAAATTAAGTTTGGAATCAAGTTAAAGGAGTTGTCTGAATATGCCACCAGCAATGAACGTACCATCCGTTCCTTTTATCAAGATTTCAAGTTTAATTCCAAAGAGTTTTCTAAGATGATTCTGCTTGATGGCATTTTTATTATTCTGCTGATTGGAAAAGACAAGGAGCGCTTCAGAGGAATAGCTGATCCATTTTTATTAGGTCTGAAGTCATGGAGGACAAGTGACATAATGCATGATATGTTGTTACTTGAAAATCAGCTTCCACTCTTTTTCGTTGAAGGGCTATTAAAGATATTGGTTCGACAAAAGGATTCTGATTCTTTTTCAGAAGACTTGCGCAGATATTTTGGGAAAGTGGGGATAACAAACAGACTAGAGAATACTGATACTAAATTTGCATTCCATTTAGTTGATTTCCTACTTCTACTTCACCTACCGCCTAAAACAGAACAGCCGCCTACCGCAGAACATGTTACAATATCACTAAATGTCAGATCTGAATCTACTAAAAGCACTAGTGAGCTACAAGAAGCTGGGGTCTGTTTCATTCCACAAGTTTCAGGAGGATTATTTGAGGTATTATTTAATAAAGTTACTGGAGAGCTACGCATTCCACAGTTGACAGTAACTGATACAACTGAGACATTTTTCCGTAATGTAATAGCATTTGAACAATGTTGGTACCCCGAGAGGTACATAACCAGCTACATAATCTTCATGGACAACCTGATTAAAACAGCCGAGGATGTGAAATTGCTAGTCAATAATGACATCATTGTTAATAAGCTTGGTGAAGATCATCTAGTAGCAGACCTGTTCAACAATCTGCACAAGGAAGTAGTAGAGAATGGGAGAGACTTTTACTTTGCTGATACTTGTAATGATCTGAATGAGTACAGCAAAAACTGGTTTCACCAGTTGAGGTCGAGCTGTTTCAAGTGGAAGTTGATCTTGAGGAATAACTATTTCAGCAATCCATGGTCCGTTATCTCATTCATAGC
>PHNY01157033.1:16878-27528 GCA_003724115.2 Anethum foeniculum | reverse complement strand
TGATACGTAATGTACTAAAAAATAAGTTGATTATCATATATTTTGAAGTTGATAAATATTTAAATTTTATAAAACAGGGTACTCTATAACATGTAATTAACCAAATTAAAATTAATCAACACACTACATTTTCTGACTATTTATAATAATTGAATTAAATATATTAACTTTTAGAATTGAATCTTAGATATTATGTAACAAATAACACACTAAAAATAAATAATGAAGTTTAATTTATTATATGTGTATATGTATATACTTATAAATGAAAAAGAATTAAAGACAATGTTAAGCACGACTTTACAAAAAATTAATAAATATTGTAATATGTTTCAAAGTATAATCATACATACATGACCAATTTTATATCTTACAAACATAATGTTACGTATTACGTTAAAATTACTNNNTTTACATATGCTAATGTTATACACGGACAATTATGTGAACACAAAATTCAATTTGAGTCACTCAAAACTAAATTAGTATTTTAGAAATTAAAAAATAGATTTTAAGGGTCCTAGATATGTATTATGTAAGATATACAAAATGTTTTTTGTATGAATACGAGGAAGGTATTTTTGTAAAAGAAGTATTTGTAAATATTATTACAACTATGCCAATAATTTGCATTACGTACTCATATAACTCTGATAAGTACGTACTTCGAGATATTTTTTTAATAAAAATAATTAAGGATATTTTGTACAATAAATATTTATCGATATTTATAAAACCTAATTAATTTAAAAAATATCTGGTTAATAAATCCATTATTCAATTTTACAAAATTACATACAAATATAAGATAAAATTAAAATATTATTCTTGACATTATTTATAATTACAAAATTATTTCAATTTTGAAGCAGTTTTTATGAGAAATTATTGATGTTTATTTACAGGCACGGGCTTTACGCTAGTTTTGTTTCTTATTCTAGCAAATCTGTTTATTTGTTGAGAGTCTTTATTGGAACACCTATTAAGAAAAAAGGCCCACGCACCAACCCTAAGGCCCAGATCCAGTAAACTAATATTCTAGCCCATGTTACATATAGTTACTCGGTTAGTCCTCTGTAGGTTGTAGCTGTCGCGGTCATGAATTGATTTGTGTTTTGTGTTTTGATCTGTTTCTACAACAGTTAAGGTACACTTGTCATTTTCATCGTCTCTATTATGCCTTTCATATATTTTTCTTGTCAATACTCCTGTTAGGGTTCTCTCTCTCTCTCTCTCTCTCTCTCTCTCTCTCTCTCTCTCTCCCCCTCTCCTCATTCTGTATAGGTATTTGCTAACTATCTCGACTGATCTTTATATGCCTTGTCATTGTATCTGATTTGTAGCTTTAATGTGCATGACAGCAATACTATAATCATGGCAGCAGAGAAGCATACTACTAAAAATATGAACAAGGTCTGTAAATTTCTGTTAGCCTCTCATTCTGTATCTTAATGCTGTCCTTTAGTTTCTGTCAAACTATATAATTGCACTCTATGTTAAAACATGGAAGGAGGATCTTCCTTATTTTGTTTTATTAAGGATAATTAGCTCTGTACTTGTGCAGGTCGAAACCTTTCAAGCAAAACGTAGGAGGGAAGTGCAATTTAGTAAGGCTGGACTGAGATTGCCGACCAATAATCAGCCTGTCAAGCGAAATACTAGTGACAACACCTCGGAATTCGAATCGCGATCGAAAAGACTACATTTAAGTGAAAACTGCAATGTCAGTAGCTTTACCTATTCTTTGGTAGGTGACAGAAAAGTCATGCAAGATGAAAGTTCTACCTGTGACATTTTCGGTAATGTTAGACAATGTGGAGCTCCCGTTCGATTTAAAGAAATTTCCGATGAGGATAGTGAGATACCCGTGCCAGTAAATCAACAGAATGTGTTTCCCAATAGTGTTTTTACTGCTCCAAAAGTGGACAAACCTATGGTAATTTTTAATGTTTCTAATACTTAAATATGTATATGCAGGGATCTCATATTCATTGGATAAATTGCATATTCATTGGATAATTCTCTAGTATCTACTTAAGGAGCCTGATTAATTAACATGAAACAGGATAGGATACACGAATGTCAAGCAGGGCATCTCAGTACTATTAGTAGTCTGGCTAATGTGCATTCTGGTGGAGCTCGAACTGCCCCTATAGTAGTACATGTATCAAGACCACCAGAGATTGAAAATACAAGAAAAGACCTCCCCATAGTCATGATGGAGCAGGAGATAATGGAAGCTATCAATGAGAATACTAGTGTCATTATATGTGGGGAGACAGGTTGTGGCAAGACTACACAAGTTCCTCAGGTGAGCTAATCTGATTCAGATATATTAGTTATCTGATAGATGCATTCTCCTCCATTACGTTTACTGCATTAAATTATATGTTATTTATAATTTGATAGAGTCAAGCATAATATCTAAAACAAAAATGTATCAATAAAATACATTTATAACATTTTAAATACGATATGATTATAAAATTCTGAATAGAATAGCTTCCATTATGAAAATCAAAAAATGTTTCAAGAACCAGAGACCTCGAATACTAGAATGTATAGAGTGGTTGAAGTCGATAACAGTAAAACTTATTTAATGTAGAGAACAAAGAAATAAGTGTGAAAAATAATACATACTTGCTCTTTTTCTTTAAAATTATGTAAAATTGTAGATCTAAACAATAAATAGGGGTATTAGGGGTAAAGTTTATCAAGCTCAGCTTGAAAGCGGAGAATGGCCTATGTTTATAAAAACTAAAGTTTATTACAACGGCCTATAAAACAAAACAGAGGGAGTAATCTTTTGCTGATATTCAGAGAATGATATTATGCTTTCAGTATTTGTCTAAAATTTAACATTCGACCTGAATGGTCTGCATCAGTTCCTTTATGAGGCCGGCTTTGGTTCTTCCCGGTCGTCGGTGAATAGTGGTATGATTGGTGTTACCCAACCGCGCCGTGTTGCAGTCCTGGCAACTGCAAAAAGGGTGGCATTTGAGCTTGGTCTTCGTTTAGGTAAGGAGGTGGGCTTTCAGGTACGACATGACAAGAAAATTGGGGATAATTGCTCCATAAAGTTTATGACTGACGGGATATTGCTTCGAGAACTTCAGGTATGATTATCATTAGTATTGAATTTTTTCTGTAATGCATGCACTATCAAATATTAAACTAGTACATTGTGATCAGTAAATTTACTTGAAGTATGAGAATGTGAGGAGAGGGATCTTTGTTGTTTTGCTACTTGTGATATTTTTACTAACCTTGATTTTTCTTGCAGAATGATTTTTTGTTAAAGAGGTACTCGGTCATAATTTTGGATGAGGCTCATGAAAGAAGTCTGAACACCGACATACTTATAGGAATGCTTTCTCGTATTATACTTGAGCGTAAGGTGAGTTTCAGATAAAGGTGATTGCTCATCATAATCAACTAACGTTGTAGAACCCGTGCAAGACATGGGTGTTAAACTTATTTAAGTTACTTGTTTGTCAGATTTATCAGGTTGAAACTTCTTGTACTTCCTTTCTAGCCCCCTGATTTATTTGTCATGAATTTTTTTTATTAATATTTCAGAGAATATACGAGGAACAAAAGAATCAGGAGATCCTTTTAAAAAACAGAATGAGTCCTGAAAATAAAGTGTATCCGTTAAAACTTGTGCTCATGAGTGCCACTTTGCGGATTGAGGACTTCGTGTCTGGAAGAAGAATATTTTCTGAACCCCCACCTGTAATTGAAGTTCCAGCTCGACAGTATCCGGTAAAAAAATACTTCTTAAAGAGAACAGATGTTGTGGATTATGTTGGCCAGGCCTATAAAAAGGTCTTGTCGATACACAAGAACCTTCCACCTGGAGGCATACTTGTGTTTGTGACTGGACAAAGGGAAGTGGAGTATCTGTGTCAAAAACTTAGGAAAGCTTCTAGAAAGATGGTCACAAATAGATCGCGACGAATCGGAAATGCACCTGCTTTGTTGAAAGGGAATTGTGCTGAAGATCATAACGTCAATGAAATAAGTGAAGCATTTGAGATTGAAGAAGACTTAAGCCAGTGGAAAACTGATACATTTAGTTCCTACGATGATGATTACGATGATATGCGTGAGGATGAGTCAGATGCTTCTTTTGACTCGGATGAAGATAGTGACCTGGAGGTTTCTGGCAAGGACATGGATGTGTTTGGTCAGAACAATATGGGCTCTGATGATTTCTTCAGGGCGGATGCAAACTTAACTTCGCTGAAGGCTGCTTTTGATGCTTTGGCTGGGAAAAATGCTCCGAAGCTTAGTACTGATGGAAAACAAAGTGCACCTGGTACTGGAAAAGGTTCAGATCACTGTAATTTGAGCTCAGGAGAGAACACGGTTGAATCTGATGTTCCTCCTGTGAGCCCAATGTGTGTTCTGCCCCTATATGCAATGCTTCCTGCATATGCTCAGCTTCGAGTATTTAATAAGGTAAAGGACGGAGAGCGCCTAGTAGTTGTTGCCACAAACGTTGCTGAGACCTCTTTAACTATCCCAGGTATAAAGTATGTGGTAGACACTGGAAGAGAAAAGGTCAAGGTGTACGATTCTGCAAATGGAATGGAAAGATATAATGTACAGTTGATAAGCAAGGCATCTGCTGAACAGCGTGCTGGAAGAGCTGGAAGAACAGGGCCTGGGCACTGTTATCGTCTCTATTCTTCTGCTTTCTTCCGTAACGAATTTCATGATTTCTCAAATGCTGAAATTTCGATGATACCTATTGATGGAGTTGTCCTTCTCTTGAAGTCCATGGGTATTGATAAGGTATGCTTTCTTTGATCTGATCTTATTTGATCGTAATAGATCCGGTCTTTATAATTAATAGTTCCCGTTGTTCTGTATTTTATCATTAGAAATTATTTATTAATTTTTTTCATTACATATTTTTTCGTTGATAATGCGAGTATTCTACACACATCGCACATGTATCTAATATTGTGCTAAAGAAAATCTGTGGCCATATATTTTACTTGTTTTTTTCTTATGTGATAACAATAAAATTTTAAACCTAATAGAATATGTCAGGACACCGTTATTCCTAGAATCATGCCATGTAGTATGGACGCCTAGTGACGAGGCCCTCAGCAATCAGACTGTGTTACAAACAAAGGCGCCTGCCACCCAGTTTGCACACTGTGCAATACTTTACTCAGCTGCATTATCTTCTACTTGTGTAGATAATAATAAAAAAGGTAGAACTAAACTTGTAGTCATTGAGTACGAGAATGTTTATGGGTAGACACTAGACACACATGTATTATGTCTACTATGTCATTTTACCATAAAAATGAAGAGGGCTGTCTGAGAACTTACTGATCATTTAGAATTAATTTTCTCCCTGAATAAGTGTGTAGTTAATAATTAACATGAGTTTTACATGGTCCATTTCATGTGATGGATTGGAATTTGCCTTCTAAAAACCCGGACAGATGTATCATTAAACTTATATCATGTACCCTGCTGTGTTCTATAGTTGGTGCATCTGCTGTCTGACTTCTAATCATTTGACAAGTGGTTTAGGCCATTTTCTCCACTTATGGCCCATCCATCTGTAATTTGTTTTTGCGAGAATGTGTTACTTGGTGGTTTTGTATAACTATTTTTATGACTCTTAATCTGTTCCAGGTTGCTCATTTTCCATTTCCCACCCTTCCTGAGCTCTCTGCTATAAATAAAGCAGAAGGCTGCTTAAAGGTTCTTGAAGCACTTGATACTAATGGGAGGCTGACCCCTCTTGGGAAAGCAATGGTGCACTATCCTACGAGTCCTCGACATTCCCGGATGCTCTTAACTGCCATTCAAATACTTCAAAAGGACAAAGTTTGTTCCCGACCTAATTTAGTACTCGGATTTGCTGTTGCAGCAGCTGCAGCTTTAAGCTTGTCGAATCCTTTTATTACACAATTTGAAGTAAACCATGATGAGAAATCTGATACTGGAGCTAGTGAGAAAGTTTTTGACAAGGAAGAAAAACTAAGGAAGAAGAAATTAGAAGAAGCTTCTAGAGCATCTCGTGAAAAATTTTGTTACCCTACTAGTGACATTTTGAGCACAGCTTATGCATTGCAATGTTTTGAACTCTCTAACAGCCCCATGAAGTTCTGCACTGAATATGCTTTACATCTTAAAACCATGGAGGAAATGTCCAAGCTTAGGAAGCAGCTACTTAAATTAGTATTTCAACAGACCGGCGATTCTCAACAGGATTTTACATGGACTCGTGGCGAACTGGTGGATGTCGAATCTTCTTGGAAGGACTTATCTAAGGAGAAACATTTATCTATGTATGAGGAAGAACTCTTGGGCCAAGCTATCTGTGCTGGCTGGGTAGATAGAGTTGCTAAGAAGATTGGAGCATATTCAGACAAAGATAGAAATCTTAATGCAGATCGTTACCAAACCTGCACAAATGAAAAAGTTATTCTCCATCGTAGATCATCTCTATCTAGGTCATGTCCGGAATTTTTGGTGTACAGTGAGTTAGTGCAGACCGAACGGCCTTACATTTATGGTGCAACAACTGTGAAACCAGAATGGCTTGTAAGGTATGGAAGTTCTATGTGCACGTTTTCTGCGCCCGACTTCTATTATGAACATCTGAGGGACCAAGTTTTGTGCCGGATGACTCCAATTTATGGCCGTCGTCAGTGGCAGCTCCCACTTCATAGTTTCCCTATAAATGATGATAGGCAACGGGTTGCGGTGTTTGCTTGTTCCTTAATTGGAGGTGCTGTCTTACCCTGCCTAAAATCTGCCCGAAATTTTCTAGCAGCTCAACCTGCATCTATCTTGAGACCACCAGCAGGACATAAACGAGTGGAGAATCTTCTTATTAAATTAAAGACCGGTATAAAAAAAATTGATAGTTGTGCTGTGTTAAAAGAGGTGTGGAGTGAAAATCCTCTTGAATTATATCCTGAAATTCTTGATTGGTTCCAGAAGAGATTCCATAATCGATTCGAAGAACTTTGGGCGGAAATGCACCTTGAGGTTCTTTTAAATCCCGAAGAACGCTTTGCAAAAAAAAAAAAGAGGAAAAAAATAGTCACGGGGTAGAAAGAATCTAATTAGACAATCAGGTATATTTTTCAGTTATTCATAATTTTTGGTTCGGAGTGATTTATTAAGTGTACCGGAATTGATTACAGGCTCCCACTCACTGAACATACTGATTACAAGGACTATTTGATTTCCACCACTCTTGGTGCTAAACCTGCTTGACCTCATAAAGTCATTTGGTGGACACAAAACATGTTAATGGTATTTGTGCTTTGCTGAATATTCACTACCAATACTTCTGCTGCATTTTCTCTTCTTAATTGTACAACCATGATTTTCAACTTTCTGCTGTTCAACATTGTCTTAGTTTTGATATTAGGAACCTCAACAACATTTGTATTTTCATTTTCAAGCAATGTCACTGATGAACAGGCTTTGCTTTCTTTCAAGTATACGCTAAACATATCCAGGGCGATATCAAGCCTGGGACCAACTCCACTTTTGTCCTGACTAACCTTGAATTGAGTTAAATATTAACGCCTATCTTTTAAAAGTTAGTTCAATTCTTTCAGTAAAGATCGTTTTCATCCCCATTTAGAATTTTAGTACTAGTTCAGCCGCATATCTATTTCTAGCTGGTTTACATCACCAGGACATTTGTTTTTTATCATAATGGAAATGACTTCAAGGCATTTGTTTTTGAGTTCATGGCTAATGGGAGTTTGCAGAGCTAGTTGATCCAAGTCCTCATTTAAATATTGTCATTGATGTTGCATTAGGAATGAATTACCTACATAATCATAGTGGTGCAAGTATCATTCATTCAGACATAAAACCTAGTAACATTCTTCTTGACGAGGATTTCAATGCTCATATTGGTGATTTTGGTTTGGAGAGGTTTTCCTTTGCTACAAGTGGCGTCAATCAAGCACAAATGAGTTTAACTGGCGTACATGGGACAGTTGGATACATTCCACCGGGTGACTTTTTCATGTTGTATTTTTTTTCCAATCAATATTGAATAATGCTTTAAAATATCGAGTTGAACGATTACTAAAATTTTCTTAATTACTTAAATTTTTAGACATGGAGGAGTATCATATATAAAAAAATGTTATCGTTTTCCAGTTTTATAAACCCTGTAATTGTGCAGAGTATAGAATATGTGAGGAGATATCTACAGAGGGAGATGTGTATATTTATGGAATTCTTTTACTAAAATGTTTTCGGGGAAGCGGCCTTCAGAGAATAGCGTATTAATGGACAATGACAAGGATCTTCATGATTATGTGAGGAAGGCACTCCCGCAGAGAGTGATGAATCGTTGATCTACAGATTTTACTAGATCAAGAAGAACATGGCTCAAATGTAAGTCAATCACAAAGCAGGCACAGAGGTATGCCTCGCATCAAGATTTGAAGTGATGATATTATATTCCAAAGAAACTCCGCGAAACCGTATTGACAATAAGTGTTGCTATTAAGTTGTTACATGTTGCAAGAGAACACAGTGACAAGGAAAATTTTGTACCTACGTAATTTTCATATTTCTATCCTTGTATATTTGTACGTTTCATTCTCTAAATTTCCTTGTTGTATATGCCAAGACATTTTATCTTTCTTCTTTTTTGCTAAATTATGTGCTATTATATCACCCTTCATGATATTCGACTTAATTTATCCAGTTCTATTTGCTATATTTGCAATGATAATTTACTGTTCCTTGTAAAAGATAACAAAAATAAGCTATACAATGACAATAGCAACTCATCCAGAAACTCAATTCTTCTCTTCTATTTATACTACATGTACCATACTCCAACAATACAATGACAATAGCAACTAGAAGTCCAAGCTTTTTTGTAAATGTAAATGTAACGCAGTAAACAAAACACATAGGGAGATGGTGAAGTTTTAGTTTCAATCAGAAGATTTCTCACCAATTTAATATTAACAAGTGACACCTGGTTTCAATATCTTCTACAGGCTGCAGTCCCCTTCTTCCTTCTCACCAACTATAAATTCTTAAGGTATCAACACAAAAACAGCCGCATTACAATTTTAACAAGACAGAAAGAAAACGTGTACGCACATACATCAAACACTAATTGATAATATAGATACTATTTCCACATCTGTTAATTCCTTTTACAATTACTACATTGTCAAAAATAATAAATTGTAGAATGCCTCACAGAGCATTTAACTCGGAGGCACAACAGCGCGCAAATACAATTGGAAACAATGTCATTCCTACTACGAAGCAAGTGAAGGAAGCTCCTATCCTATTTTTCACTTCAAACGGCTAATAACATTTACAATGGCTTTACTTGGATAAACCTAAAATGACTCCGCAGGATGATTCATCTTTTGCCAAATACGGAATGCTGCACTAGTAAGCCAAAGCCCAGGTGAAAAAAACAGATGGGCCCATAACTATATTTTAAGCATAGAAGAATCTTATACTGTAGACCTATAAATTGAAGAATCCGTGCTTATGATTTGCTTTTAAACTTTCTTTGCGCTTTCAAATCTACCACAATCACAGTTATGTTGTCCTTGCTTCCCTTTTGAAGAGCACGATTTGAGAGGCACTCAGCTGCTGCTTGAGCTGCAGGATCAATTATTTCACCCCTCTCCATGGGCAGTGTGAAACCATTTTTTTTATGCCACAGAAGAATACGTTTTCGAGCCATTTCACATACCTCCTCATTGGTCATGACATCCCATAAACCATCGCTGGCGAGAATGAGGCATTCATCTTCTCTGGTTCGAGGAATAAACATCACTTCAGGGTCTGGAATGATCCAGGGTTTTAAATACCTATCACCTGCAAATCAAAAGCAATGACAGCTGAAACATTTTATAAAAAACCTAGAGTTTGATTCACATAACTAAGATGAAATGCTATTCAGCATGAACACACATATAACTCCATGATTTAACCCAACAAAGAATGCTAACTGCATGCACAACATTTTCTTGACAAGGAACTTATATTTGCTCTATGAAGAAATACATTTAAATACACATAGCAATGACCGGAAGCCGAAGGAGTAGAATAAAGATCTAAAGAATTCAGGACATACATGATTTTACAGCTATATGCACAGTGCTCATTACAAAGTACACTTCATATCTATTTCGGACGAGAATCTTAATTTAAAGTTTCTAATAAGCTAAAATTGCACTGTACTTGGCTGTAATACTTGACCATATAGAAAACACTACAATCTCATATAGTCCTCATTTTGCAGGGACATTCAATATTTAAGATCTCAAATGTTTAAATAAAATCTCTTATAGAAATAACAGTGATAGTATTTAAGATATATATCTAATAAATGTATCACAAATTATATATAGATACAAGGTAAAACTTATTGACCATATTAATGGCCTTGCAACTATATATTATGGTTCCATTAAGTCTTGAACCCAACCCGTATCCCTCGGAGGTCAAGTTATTAGACACTTTGACCTCACAGCGACAAACCCCTATTTAGGCAAAACAGAAGATGCGACTTGAACAATTTTTCTTGGAACAAAAATCTCCATACCAAAGACATTTCATAATTTCTAGTGTACAGCAGAAGTTTCGCTTGTATTAGCAGTA
>PHNY01157033.1:0-16835 GCA_003724115.2 Anethum foeniculum | reverse complement strand
CCCCCCCCCCCCCCCCCCCCACCCAAAAAAAAAGGAAACCCACCCACCCACAACCATCTATAATATATGCTACAACTATATCTAGTCACTACAATGTAAGGTGGGATCAGATTACGAACTAGGTTGTACCTGTGCAGAGTTCTGATACAGACTTACTATTTTTTCATATTACCTTCATGATAAAATCATCTGCAGAAAGGAGCTGCTTACAAACATATTTCTCTAACCAGTGTTTAGCTTTAGTGGACTAGATCAAAAGATACTCAAGTGCACAGCCAACTTCAAGGTAAAGAAAATAACAAATGACATAGAAATCGGATGATATCTAAAGATGGCGAGGACTGCTTCACCTCAATCCAAAGTAGAAACCCCTAACATACTGGTTATGAAGATAAATTCTTAGCATAGTAATTATGAAGATCCATTAAATTTTAATATTATAAAGTCTACTGACATCACATACAGTGCCAATACAAGAAAATGGTACTAGATAGGCTGAAATCATACTATTAATACAAAGGTAAATGAAATTCGGAATATACAACTTCTACCAAAACAAAACTAACTAAAAAAATTACAATTACAAGTATGAAGTCGTATCCTCTCATAACTGTTCATATCCTTACAGATAACTTATTCTTAGATAACACGTACCTATGGACCTTGACATTGCAAGAACACCAAAAACACGATGTCCATTCCACTGTATGACTTTGCCTCCAGCTGCTTCAATCCTCGCATATTCGTCTTCGCGATTTGGCTACATTAGTTACACATGAAGGAACATACAGAGAATATCTTTAGGTGACTAAATAATAAAAGTAAACAAAAGTCAAAGTGCAAATAAGCAATGAGAGAGGTTACTTTATGATCCACTGACAATGCCAAGGGTTCTTTTCCACGGCACAGGACCACTCTAGAATCACCACAATTTGCCACAATTATATGAGAGGAGCAAACAATAGCAACAGCAGCAGTAGAGCCAACAGTTTCTGGAGCAATAGGTGCAGCATTAGCGTCTCCTCCAATCTCAGCATCAACCTTGAGAAAAGTATTGCTAAATGCTTTCCTCCACTGTTCTTGGCAATCATCATTAGTACTCCCGTCATTCAGTTTGGCCATAAGAAGGTCCAACTCCTCGGCCAACGCAGAATGAAATCGCTCCCGACAGTAGTTTGCAACCTGCAAGTTTAAACACAATATAAGATCAAATCATCTGCAATGAACAACACATGAAAATGTGAAATTGATGAACATATCGAGGAAGGATAAGAGGGAGGAAGGGCAAGAGCTACCTGAGAACCACCATGACCATCATAGACTCCGAAAAAGTGAGCTGTCAAGTGACTTAAACATTTTGTTACTCCATCAAGTGCTCGATCACCAATCAGCATTTGAGTAGGAATTTTCATAAACCTAGGTACAGTTGCTAGTGCATCCTCCATTTCTGGTCTCCGTCCACGTAAAGATGTGAATCCCCAAAGTGGTACATAGTCGATCTCAAAAACACTGCGTGCCCCACCAGATCCTTGCTCAGAGGGTAGCTGGACAACTGCAATTGGTTTATAATCAGGCCCATTTGCAAGATTATCCTCAATGCTCACAGTGACAGCAAGTGAATCTTTCACATTTGCTGTCACGTTAGACTCTATGAAACCTGCGGGCTTGGTTATAATTTCAGTACTGCCGACATTTTTATCTGCAACTATAGAACTTGGTCTTCCCATGTCAGACAGAGCTTCGAAAGCTAATATTTCATCAGCCCCGATGCTGCTAGAATCACTTATTGCTGAAAAAGAAAAAGAGCTACCTAGGATCTGATCACCTTCCACTGATAAAAAATCATCTTCCTCGCTTTCCTGGATTACAGCATCATTAGAAATCAAGTCATTTTCCTTTCCGGACATCAAACCAGACACCGCAGGCCCGGCACTACTTTCTCCAGGCACAGACACCCCTACGCAATTAGAGTCCATCTCAGAATCATCACAAATAATATCCTCACTCTTACCCGAATTATACTCATCAGGACTTTTAGCGTCAGCCAATAAACTTGAATTGTCTGTCATCAACTTGAGCTTAGTAATATCCATATGGGTTCTTGTAGTTGTGTTATCGCACATTAAATTACCTAATCTAATTGGCAAAGCAACGGCTGAGGCCATTTCCTCCATCAATATCACTATTCGGATTGTAGAAAAAGTTACCTTCCAGCCCCTCTAAAGTTAAACAGCCTGTCATTATTCAACTAATTCATCACCTTCTACTATCATCAACAGTGGATGTGAACAGAACATATTCAACAGACAACGAGCTCAACACAACTATAAGTAAACAAAGTTTGTTGTCACTCTCTCTACTAGTCCTCAAAATGGAAATGATTAGGCAGATCTGGTAAACAAATATGGATACCTACTTCCATTTGAGGAAAAATTTAACCAAACTTGGACAGGTCAAACTCCTCTGGACTCTTCCTTATCTACCACTATCAACTACAGTTAAACCAAGAACTATATAAATCCACAAAATTACACACAACACAACCTAAAAAGTGTAATAAAATCCAACCCTTTATCTGTAAATGCAAGAAAAACACAAAAGTGAACTTGTTCATGAGAAAGAACCTAGGAAAAGCAACCTAAAGTCCCAAGAATCACAAGAAAACCATAGATTAACAACAACATAAAAGTTCACTTTTTTACAATAATTTCAAGTTCCCTGGATCTAAGGCAACTTATATCAACCTCTTGAATAAAGTACATCTATATCTATATCTATAACAACATCTACCCATCACTTAAGTCTTGAAAAAACAATTAGCATCACTTAAAAACATTAAAGAAAGCATTTTTATAAAGTAAAGATTTCAAGAATCACTACCTAATCTTCTTGGTCATCAACAGTAGAGCTCTTCACAGCTTCAAATCCATATAAAAAAATTGACCCTTTTAAAGAATCAAGAAATGGGTAGCTTAGGAATGTAAAAAGTGAGACACAACTCAAATGTATGTATATGATCACTCCAAAGGGTACCCTTTTCTTGAATTTATTTTTAAAAAAATAAGAAAAGAAAATTAGAGATATTTTAGACTTGGTTAGGAACAGCAAGAAAGAGTGAAAGACACTAAAGAAGAAACAGAGAAAATGAAAAAAACAAAAAGTATTAAATGTGTAATTATTATTATTGTTATAATTATTATTACAATAGTGAAGAAAAAGGACAGGTGTCAAATCAAGAAAGGAGAAAGAAACATAGTATAAAAACAGCTCCACCCATTTTTCATTGAGTCTTTGCTTCTTCAATCCATAACACTTGATGTCTGTTTCACATCAAATTAAAAAGATATCCTTTTTTCTTATTTTATTAACTTATTTTATTAAAATCAAATCTTTGTTATTAAACTAATACACTTTAAACAATGATTAATGAATATGGACCAGACTAATGTGTGTTTTATTTATTTATCAAAGGCTAAAAACAACTCTTGAATTTTTTTTTTTTTAAATTTGATAACTTTTTGTTATTTGTTAATCATATATTAATGAAGGTTGAATTGTGGTCCATAAATATATTTATTGGTAAAGTTTCGCCCGTCTTTGATTTTTTATATCCGTACAAAATGAAATTTTCGAGAATAGAAAAGCGTTTTAAAAAATTTGTTATCGTTTTAAAAAGTTTGTTGTCATTTTAACGGAATTCCGTGATCAAATCTTGATTAGAAAAGATTATTTTAAAAAAATCCAATTGTTTAACATATAACCGATATGTCAATGGAAATATTTATATTAGATCAAAAAATTTAAAATTCTTTGTAAAAATATGTAACATTGGAATAGTAGTTAGTAGAAAATAAGAAAATTAAAAATAAAGATTAGTATGGTATCACAGGTAGAAGATAAAAAATCTTGGAATTAAATAAGAAGAGGAGTTGGTTGGTGTAGAATACTGCAGCTATGTAGGTTATTGGTTGGACGGTGTTGATGTGTCCACCACAGTTCTTTCTCCCGGATGCCACGGATTGTACCTATCAATCTTAAACCTTTCTTCTCACTTTAGTTTGTTAAAGCATCCAACTCTCTTTGATATTTTCTCAATAATGTAGGCCTCAAAATTCTTGGCAAGACTACAAAATATAGGCCTTCAGATACTTATCGTACTCAAAATTAAATTATGACAAAGTTGATTCATTTAAAGTACAAGACTCTGGGTGAAATCAAAAATTTTGCAAATTTTTTTATATGGTTTGTCATGATTTTCGACAAATACTCAATTTATTGCTAGTACAACAATTTTAGGTATCATGTCTTTTTTCTAGGGTTGTTCTTCTCTTATTAGTACTACAAATTTAAGTATCACAAAGATGTCTCATGTCTCCTCACAAGTGTTTATAGGTATGATCATTTTCATTGTTTTATATATTTCACCACAGTACTAAATCAACCCTTTGAATAGTAAAATGAACATGTCTAAGAGATTCCTTTTGCACTAAATTAGATATCTATGAGAGGATCCCTACAGCAGAATGTGATACTTGTACCAATAAATAATATGGACCAGTCTCTTGAGAATGTAGTTTAATATATATTCTTGTTCCTAAATAAAGTAAAAATTATAAACTATGCTTGCTCGAATGAAACCATACCAACAAAGTACCCTTTTTCTCAGTTTCAACTAAAAAAATATACTCTTTTTCTCAAACACAAACCTAGCCATTTTAAAATCAGCCATCAACATGGTGGATTACCCTTTTTTTTTTTTTTTTGAAAAAGAAATAGCCTTTGGACACTCCTTAACATTCTTTTTTTAATCCGATATTAAATCTAAATATATTATCAAGTGTAATCATAAAAAATTTACACATCAACATACAAGCAAAGTTGTCCAAAGGTACTTGGGGATAAAAAAAAGTTGTCCAAAGGTCATTATTTCTAAACAGAGTAGCATTTTTCAACCGAGATAGGTTTCAAGGACAATGTTGGCTTCAACAAGTACATGAACAAATTACAATGGTACAACATCAAATCATGACGTTGTATAAAACTACGAAAGTAAGCAACTTCTACTATTAGCGTTATCTCACTTAGAGAAGAGATTCGAACATTAAGGAGGAAAGCATTCAACATAACTACTACAGAGACGGCCGAATTTGACTCTGAGTAAACCCTTTGACCAGAAACTGCCACAAGAGATGGCAAATTTATATCTTGCCAGCCTGGGCAGCCAGGTCACAGACTACAATTGACCCCTGTTAGTACATTGTTATTACAAAACTCTTTTGCTGGGAGAGAATGATTCCTACCAGTTTACACGTCATTAGGACTTTATGAAGTTTTCAAACAGAACTGTACAAAGATGACAACAATGACCTGATTAAACACAAAGGCTTACGCTAATGGTTTCCTTCAAAGGCTTTAATCATTATGCATGTATGTATCACATTATGGAGACATTGCACCAGATGTAGTGGCCAACATTTGCACATCAGGTTCCTCTACTTTCCACTTAATTGTGTGATCAACATTGGAATTCCCTGCAGTTATGTCAAGTTAAAGTGCTATTAATAATGACAGAGATACATACACATACATTCATTAAACGGAATTTCTCGTAGTCCTACCAAGTACGGAATCGATGGCTGGCTGCTCTGGTGGTACACTCATAAAATCTGCAAGAATTGCACAGGAAAAAAATGTAGTAAATTTTAATCAAAAGACGTATATCTCAAGATAAATAAACCCATATATGAGCAGGCATATTCCAGCATGAAGACGGCAGATACAAAACCTTCACACCACCAAAGATAATTATCATTCGAATTTTACTGTAGTACAAGAAGAGGTCAGTTTCAGTTATTGCTTAATTGGTAGTATAAGACTAGAAAATATCTTCAAACTTATCAGTACAAATTTTGTTCTCGTGCCATCACCATTTAAGCGAGTACTTGTTAAATTTACTGATAACAAATTACAATAACCAACTCCAAAACTATTATATATACAGGAAATGCTTTATGAAATGGAAATATTAATTATGTTCTACACACATCTAAGAATTCACTGTTGTCTCCACATATAGTCGATGATAATGCATTCAGCCTGTCTAAGTATTTCTTAATCATACCAATGTAAAATTAAACTATATATTTGGATTCAACAAAAGTATAACTATTGTTCAACAGATGATGTTGAACTTAAGCTATATATTTGTTGAACACTGATTATAAAAAAAAATTCAATTTTTTTTGTAAAAAATGTAGCAAAATATTTTTTAATAAATTATAAAATGTTATAAATATGCTTTCCTTCCAAAGTATATGTAATTTTTTTTAAAAAAATTAATTATAATTTAATAAAGATGTTGAACCCATGTTTTATATTTGTTAAACAAAAAAAGTTTGTAAGCTTGTACCTAAGAAAAGTTTTTACTGGAAGTTCACCCCTATATATATACACTCGAATACCGACAAGTTTAAATTTATAATAGGAGCAATATTAAAATTAAAATATAAACACGGTAATACTGACATAGACATGTCTACAAAGACTGGAGAAAAGAAATAAAACACACCAGAAGAATTTCTTAATGCCTTGACAGCATCAAAGTTCTTGTATGTATACCCCACGAAACTTAAGTCTTTCGGAGTTGATGGAATCTGAAATAAGTTGTAAAAAGACAAATTCAGATATGTAGGACAATGTTAAAAAAAAATGATGCCATATACTGAGGTCATACATAATTTAAATTTAGAGTAATGAACTGTTACTCTAATAGCACATGATATTTAGACGGCACACTGAGAAGCATAGTATAAATGTCTCCAATAATACTATTAAGTATATGATGCAAAGTACTAAGCACGCTAGATGGCAAATCCCAAACTTCACTTAACAAAGAAGCATATTAGAATTTGGCAGGTCATGCACTCGTACAAAAATGCAGCCAGTAACCATTCCATGCACACAAATGATGTAAACCTATCTTCTACAGTATTTCAGCTACCTATAAACGGTACTCAGTTTTCACGTACAGATTGACGGATCGTTACACTGCATATATGTGCATTATATGTCTAAAGTACAGATCATTTGGCCTCACTACATAAGGGTCTCACCAGCCTTAGTATATTATATATGTTATAGAGCCTTGCCTAGGATAAAATATACATATGACCTTGATCAGCAACTCCCTGACTGCTGACCTCTCTGGATACACTTGTTTTCAAACCTACAGCATCCTAATACTTCTTATTCCCCACACGAACCACACCAGTTAAATTTTTTATTACTATTCCTATCATAGCTTGAACACATATCTGTGTACTAACCCAACAAAAGTAGTGGTTCAAAAGTATTTTTAAATCTCAGTCATTTACACTGAACTGGTGCTTAAATCCGGTGAATCATTCCAATTTGTATGGCCAACTGGACCAGATTGGCTCTCAATTGACAGAACCAGTTAATCGACCAGTCCATTCTCTTTAATTAATACTTAGATTACATATTTGCAACAATAATAATATCCACTCATAGGACTTCAGATCCTAAATCTTCAAATGTTCAGTAAGGAAATCAAGGAATCTTCAAATGTTCAGTAAGGGAATCAAGGAAAGAAAGACTAGCAGGGTTTATCAGAGCTTTACTTCAACAAATTTAATATTAGCTACAAGATATTACCCCAGAACTCACACACAAGTAGGTCAATGACTTGACTATACATAAAAGGCAATTTTCACAAAACATGATTATCGCTACAACCAATTCCTGGTGCACAGTACTATAATTGTGGATACAAATATGTGAATAAAAGCAGTATAATACCTTTCGAGTGGGTCCTGAGCTTGTTCTTGCTGGAGGTGGAGGTGTCAACTAACAAATAAAAGGTATTAAAATATAAGGACTTCTAAACAGCGAGCAGAAATAAAATAAAATTAAGTACACAAATTTATAGTATATCCAACAAATAAAAAGAGGCTGATCACAGACTGAAAAATCATTACATGGGAATTTGAGCCGAATGGTTAATGCTGAAATTCGGAATCCTAAATCAACTTTTTATCAATGGAATAAATGATAATATCTCATTGTAGCCAAACAAATATTTATATATAAGTTCTACATTTGCATGTTAATGATAATTACTGAGTGGACATCAATACAAGATGCTATGAACAATATAAACTGAAAAATTGTCACAAAAAATTAGCAACTGCAATATAATATATGGTTATAAGTTATGTAGTTTTAACAAATTTTTCCAGCATAAATCTAGGTACTTGATTCCAAGTACATGTTACCTCACTTTAAACAGGAGAATGGCATGGTCATATTGACTAACATGTGATAGATACCAAGGAATGATAATAACATATGTTAAAAGGACTTGAATAGATGAGTGTATAGAAATTCTCATTTGTGCTACTTATTAAGAAAAGAAATAACGAGTCTTGTCATGATTAAAATTATTATAATATAATCAGTATATTAAACAGGAGATGATTGTGAATAATACTTCATCAAACTTCATAAAATTTTGGGTATCCAGCTCCCCGTTGACTTCTGGTTTGAATGCAGCCTCCATCTCATATAATTTATCCCACAACACGTCCTTGAACCAAGGGTGAGCCTGACAGCACACTCACGTAATTAATTATACAATGATAAAAATTCATATATAACAAAACATTAATCTACACAAACCAATACCTTAATTTGGTGTGCACCACCAGTACCCAGCCTATTCTCAACATCACAAAGTAATCCACAAATTAGATCCTTAGCCTCATGTGACAAATTTGCATCTTCTGGAAATTTTAGGTAAGTTCTCCAGTGAACAATCTGAAAACCATAAAAAACATTTGCTACTCTAATTAGATGGCCAATATACATAAGAATACATTTACTAGTTCTCAGCTTCGGTATACAATATATATATATATATATATATATATATATATATATACCTATATTTATTTATTAAATTATTTATTTCTTAAAACTTGTGCACCTATACATATGTAACATGCCCAATGTATTTACCTTATAAACACAATTTCTATGAATATAGAGTGCAGATTTGATATAATACCATGCATTGTATGCTTTCACTAACTTATTAATGTTGAACTATCTTGAATGCGGAACTTATAATAGTTAAACTAATACAGAAGTCGTAGTTGGACAGAAAGAAAATATTTCGCCAGGATCTTGTATTAAGAAGTTCATCTACGAACAGCTGGGAAAGTGGCCATCAACATATTGCAACCTTAATCATGCAAAATGTATTATATGTCCTGACATTATTTTACCTAAAATAGCTCAGAGAGACTTAATTTTAACATGTTATAAATTTAAAAATAAAAAATAGAAATATAATCCATTTCAGTATCCTATAATACGATACTTCAAGGCACATTTATTAATCTAAAAAAAACTGCAGCTACAGCTTTAAGATGGAATATATTTTTACTGCCTAATCATTGGTTGTAGAACAATCCATATCAAGGCACGTGAGTTCAATCAACCTATGTATGCAAGTCTGTATCCAACTTCCTTTCTGTTAAAAATATTCAAATATTTTTAAAAGACATTTATATATATAATCTCTCTGAACAAAAGAGTAGAGTTCAATTAATTGGTTCTTTTCCTACTTCCATTTATGTTGTTTTGTTTAGCCAGTAGATTAGGTAAGATAGCTTAACGACAATTCCTCTTATCAAAAGATCATACAGCTAGGTGAAACGAAGATTGTACATATCTGATAGTAATTTTGATTATAGTGTCGTTACAAACTATCAAAAAACAGTTCTAGAAAAAACATGACAATACCTAAGCACAAATCACAATAGCAAACACAACAGAAGCACAATACCTTTCGGCAAGTAGATGTAGGATCATCAGAATAAAATGGGGGATAACCCACAAGCATCTCATACATTATTGCACCTAAAGACCACCTGTATGAGTGTAAAAAGTAAGATTAAATGAATACATAATGCAAGAACACATTAATTTGTTCCCATAAAAGCAAGTATCATATCCCAACAGTCTAATACATTATACACTAAGAACAGACTGTAAAGAACACTAAAGCAACTATAACAGAAGAAACTTTGCTCAGATATAATTAATCCCACTGAAACTTTTTATTATTGTACCCATGTTGTTAATGCCTAGTATTTATTATCATGTCTCTTCTATAGAATTTTTAGACTAAGAATGCTTTTGTATATGCTTTATTTTTGTAAAACCGGGAGTCTTTTTGGAAACAGCCTCTTCATTCTTAGGAATAAAGGTAAGGTATGCATACATCTCAACCTCCACAGATCCTGCTGCTCCGAGGGCAGGACATACCGGGTATGTTTGGCTTTTCGGTTTGTTCCACTAAAATTTGTTATTTCTTTTAATAGTTCATGTCTTGCAAAGCCAAGATACATGCAGTACTTTACTTACCATCTCAAGAGATAATGGAGGTACACATCCTTACATCTCACCCTCCCTGAACCCTGCTGCTCTAAGAGCGGGACATACTGGGTACATGTAGTTATATTAATTGGTTCGACCGAAACTTGTTCTTTCTTTTAATAATTTATGTAGAGCAAAGCCAAAATAAAGGCACTACTGCACTTACCGTCTCAAGAGATCCATATCATATACGATGCATACCATCTGAAACTAGACACAATATGATGAACTAGAGCAAATTTATTTTACTACACATATCCAATTTAATAAAGATTAAGACATTTATTAGTCCACAGCTCTAAGCACGAATAACATGTTAGCTGCTCAAACGGCATGAAATTACTGAATTGAGAATTGCCACAGTTTTTTCTTTAGCAATTACCAGTGGATAATAAATTTTACAGCTAAAAAAACACAGCATATTATAGTATGTTACCTAGACTCTTTACTTCCGCTGGAGTACCTGGATCGAACAGTTGATATATGGGTATGGACATTCAACACTTCATATCAGTCAAAAACATTTAACATTTTTAATATATTGACGAGTGCAACAATTGGATAGGAATCAGTGTTAGACACTTCCAGTTGAATGCGGGTTACATAGGTTAACATAGTATAGAGATTAGATGACCGTCTCATGTAGATTCTACTATTTGGGTCTCATATACATGTGTCCTCATTAGGTGGTGAATTTCAATAAACAATTCAGACTTCGCTAATGAAATTATGACAATTTCAGTTGCGATCATGTAAACATTAAGAATAACTTTAAAACTTCTGAGATCATGTAAACGTCAAGAACTTCTTTAAAACTTCTGAGATCATGTAAATGTCAAGAACTTCTATAAACTTCTGAAAGTGCTCTTACAATTAAAACGAAATCCAAACTTACCAATCACACTCCATTGCATATCCTCTCCTTAATAGTACTTCAGGGGCAATGTAATCTGGTGTTCCAACTGTTGAATATGCCTACCAGCACAAAAGAGAGAAAGCTTAATTATTGCCACACATAGCATCTTTAAGTTTCCATAATAACTCAAAGCATTAGTAAATTTACTCTATTGCAACATTCTTGCGGACTACAACTATTTTATATTACACCTATCCCCTTTCTTATTTATTGAAGCTATTGGAGATTTTTGGGAGCTGTGCTTCATTGGGACCTCTAATACAAGAAAACAGGAATTTGAAAATAAAACAAGTTGTTGTCTAAATTGAGGTTGTAATTCAATTTTTATTATCTGCTAGTGAGAAGAGACATTCTACTCATAAAAGGACAAACCATGAAGTTTATAACCTGTGCAACTGCATTTGAAACCTGCAAATATAAGTATTATTATATATTATCGCTGTTCCATATTACATGTATAATAGATTTGCATACCAGCTTCCTCCTGTTCATTTGCCAATGCTGGAGTTGCTCTTGGGGGCTTCTCCATTTACTTCCGTTAACTGTATTAGGAATAGATCCATCAATATCCATTGGCTCTCCTAAACTCACATCATCCATAGGTTCATTCTCATTCAGTGTGGATAAAGCTCTACACTCCAGAGGCTTAGAAAGACCAAAATCTGAGAGTTTCATGTGCCCATTCTTGTCAAGAAGAAGGTTATCTGGTTTGATATCCCTGGAGATAATATAATGCAGATCAGATAGTTAACTTCCAAGGTTCACCACAGTTATTGCAGATCAAATGTAAATGCAAGTCATGCAACTAATATTAAAAAGGTGTCGGAGCTAAGCAAGGACCTGTGGATGTAATTATGTTTGTGAAGGGACTCTATGGCCAGGACAGTTTGAGCTATGTAAAACTTTGCCACGCCTTCGGTAAGTGTGTCTTCTCTCATCAGCAAAGTCATCATATCACCACCAGGAAGGTATTCCATTATTAGATATAAGTATTCATCATCTTGGAACGAGTAATAGAGCTTTACAATGAAGTTACTGGCAACTTCTGCGAGTAAGTTCCTCTCAGTTCTGACATGTTCTACCTGTAAAGCAAGAATTGAATTGTTATTCATGGCCGTGTAGCTCATCGTTAATCAAGTCACATCTAAGACATTGGTATTAACCATAATCAGATATATCACAAGAATGACTTTATGTTAATTCAAGAATGATTTCCAATCCATATTCAAACCTATGAACGTCTGTAGTAACTACGGACAAGCACAGAACAGACACATGTCACTAGAATCCTCTCATTAGTATATATGTACCATAACTATTTAAAACGAGATCAACACAGACAAAGCTTTAGAAAGTCATCATGCCTGCAAATATATTCTAGCAGATATACCTACAAGCAAGTAATTGAGTAACACAAGGTAATTTAAAGAAAAAACTATTAACACCAATGATGTTTAAAGTTTGAAATCAAAATTTGTGCAAATCGAACAAAAACCCTAGGTACAAAAAAACAATATTATGAAGTATCACTAAGATACGACTGTTAAGAAACAGTCCTTTCTGGTCCAACGTAGTCACTGACTCAGTATGATAAAAAAACATACCATAGACGCTTTTCGAACAAGAAATTTAGTGATATTATTGTGCAAATGGTGAGGGACTTGTCACAACATGATTAACCCCCTCTTTATATAGCTCACCTGTCCCTTTTTCACCATTTCAATCTTCTTCAATTTCTTCATTGCGTATATGGTTCCAGATTTCTTCTCCCGGCATAATCGAACCTGCAGTATTAGCAAAAAAATGGTGCTAAGATAGGTAAAAGGTATGAGAAACAATAACATCACGAGTGAGATACTTAATAAAGTCTCAGATTATGGATATAGAGATATATTGATAATCCAACTATAACTATATAGGAAATAAAATTAAACTTGTGTATTTTCTGCATTAAGAACTACACATGCTCAATGTCTGCATCAAGCTGGCTTGCTTGAAAAGTCGGATGTTGCGATGACCAAAACTCTTTAAGTTGATAAAGCATTTGCATGCATGTCATTAACACAACTAACCTCGCCGTAGGCTCCTCTCCCAATGATGGTCAAAAGATCAAAATCTTCAACACATGTCTTCTGCCTTTGTAGTCTCATAAATTCTGTCTCCTTCCGTTCTAAATCTTTAATCAAATTTTGCTGCTCCTCCACAGGCACATCCGAAGAAGCTAAGTTTCTTTCAAGCATCCATCTCCTGAAAGGGAAATAGACGATGTTGGTAGCATTCATCAAAAGAAAGAAAATATAACATGGAATTAATCATGAACATTCAGAGGTAAAAGAAGATTTAGTAATGAACGTTTAGATACAGTTCTATTCTAGATACTTTAAACCGTATTGTCATCTTTGGTACACTACAGCATATTACTCTATCCATTAGACTATATTACTCACTGTTTCATTTATCTCCTGCATAGCATTACATACCTTATCATAAATATAACACCTAAAGTGAATAGTCGACACAATACCTTTTTTTGCTACGCAGCGCAAAGTAAATATATCAAGCTACAAACAGTTTTCTATTAATATACAGATTTGACAATCTTAATTACAGAAAGGATTTGGACCATATATAGTATTATATTCGAAAACTAAAGGTGAAGTAGATACATGGGGACTGAAAGGATCAAAAGCAAAGGATTTGAGTGGTCTCATCAGGCCCATTTTACGTGCAGCTCATATTACCAGCCATGAAGTGTGGCTGGCATCAAAACTCACGTGGTAAAAATGGGAAAATACAAATATCCATTTTTTTTGAAATCCAAACAAACCTTCGACACCTACCTACGAATTCTCTTACTATATTTCCTCTCTATTTGTTAAGGCACATACTGCTTTTTGTCCGCCGTAACCAGACAAGTCTTATAAATTTCCCTATTACAAGAAACCCTATTCCACCTCATCATATAGAAACCCTAAAAAATTAATTACACCTTCTAACTTGCCTCGTAAACTAAACCCTAATGGCTAATACTACGTATTTCCATTTCAATAATGCACCACTTCAATATCCATACATCCATCACTACACAGCAGCGCCACAACCTATTTTCTTCACTTCCAAAAGGGCCTCCCGAAAATCAATAGCTCTCAAAATCCAGCAGGGTTTTGATAAAAAAATCTTTTATCTTTTCGGACAGGAGCAGCACATAGCCTCCCATAAACTCAAAGAAGTAAACTTTAGCTACTCAATCAAAAACCAACACACCATCATTCAATTCAGCTACCAAAACCTCCCAATCTTCCCTAATTAAGCACAAACTCACCACTTCTATCATAACCCCACTACAAAAACCAAGCAATTAACACTAAAAACACCATTTTTAACCATAAAGATCACATTTTTAACAACCCCACATGAATTAAACACACAAAAACACTAGATCTCACAAAACCCATATGTAAAAACAACTAAAAAAGCACAAAACATTAACTCAACAAGCAAGAAAATAATAAAAATCAATAAAAAATCAACCTTTCTTTCCTTTCTTGAATATTCTTCATCTGGGCTTTATAATGATTCTCAATGTATTTTTTAGCAGCAGCCACTTTCTCCATTGTTAAGCTTGAGCCAAGCACTTCCTGTTCTTCTTCCATGGTGTTTCTCTCTCTAGATTTCAGCACCAAACAGTGTGTTTTATGTTTCTCTCTCTAAAACATCATGTTTTAATTTGGGAGCTGATATGTGCACACCCTCCTCTACATGTGCACACCCTCCTTAATAAAATAGGACCAAAATATCATATTTTAACATTAAAATAGGTTAAAATTAAATATGCAAACAAGGGTATTTTGGTCTTAACATAAACAAGAAGGGTGTGCACATGTAGATGAGGGTGTGCACGTATCAGCTCCCTTTAATTTAGGAGTGAAACGGTGTCGTTCAGGCTGAGATCATCAAGTATGTGAGGGGCTTGACGGTCAATGAAGACAAGACTGTGTGTTTGTACAGCTGGCATTACAGCTGTGCTTGCTTAGATTTGTACTCATTATTAATTTTTAAGATTTTTTTTAAAAATTTTTGTTTCTAAAGATACTTAGATTTTTAATATGATAAATATAAAGTATATTAGATACTGTTTTTGTTTAATTTAGCTGTATCCAGATTTGAGAACTTTCGGGAGTAAGTTTAGTAGTACAAATTTTTGTTATCGCGAGATTTATTTTTAATTAAATGTTAATTATTTTGTAAATAAATTATGGAAATATATTTTATAATAGTCGTAAAATGTGTGTCGAATATAAGAAAAAACTGTAAAAAAATGAGTAGAACGGAGGGAGTAACTCGATAATGGGATCATTTTCAGAAATAGTTTCTAAATTCTCTTTTTCTTTTTTTACCAGGAGTTTGTAAATTCTCTTGAATATATTTTTTACATTATATTTAATATGTATATTTTCTTTAAGTATATCCGTCTTTCTCATCGTTAATTTATAATATCCGGTATAGATAGGGGGACATGTTACATACTTAAAATATGTGATCAAACATATCCATTTTAAGCTAGACAAAACTACCGTTTTAGCATAGTACTGATGTGTGCTCCAACTTTTTAGTTTCTTTACAGAAGCGTACTAAAAATTCTACAATAAAGTGTCTTGGAGAATGAAAACAGCTTGAGAACCTAACTAGGGATTTAAATTAAAGCCAAATTTAGAAAAAAATATGAAATTTCAAATTGGCTATTACATTTTGTAGATAGTATAAATTATAAAGACATGAAAGTGAAAGAACTGTTATAGAATCTGCGAATAACAATCTATAATCGATGTTCGATTATGTGTGTGCAACAGACGTGTTTAAGCGAGAGATATAAGCTATGGATATTAAACAAAACAAACGAAACAGAAAGAATATAGATTCGAGTCCAGTGCGCAACTGTCTCCTTAAAGCTTATTCGTCTCTCACCGTATGTGCGAGTCGAGAAGCCTCCCAGGATAAAACGGATACCGGCGAAGAACGAAACCGCGCCTTCAGCGAGCCTAAACAAGATAGAGAACTATCACCGACAAAGAAACAGAGAGAGGAGAGAGCGGCTAGGGTTTTTTGATATATTCAAACCCTACGACTTAATGATGAATATATAGGAGTGGCTACTGAATTAATTAATTAAAACGCGTTAATTAATCAATCCTATTAAATATTAATCCGTAACTGACTGGAATTAATATTTCGTCAAATCAATTATCCGTATCAAAAATGAAATAATTATTTAAGAGCCCAAGCCCGGTGGAAATAAAATATTAACAAAACTAGTCCGTAATTAGACGGCCCAATTTCCTGCTACATTCGTGTCCGCACGTCGCACACGCGGCCTTTGCAAGCTTCGGATTAGCCCCGAAATCCCATGATTTGCACCCCCTGCGCGCCCGCGTAGGAGATGGAGCAACACATAGCCAAC